>JAPFFP010084138.1:0-21898 GCA_026153255.1 Solanum medicagineum | reverse complement strand
CACATTTGCATATAGGCCTTTATATTTCTATTAGTTTTGGGACATGTATATGATCCGTGGGTTGTATATTTATATGTTAATTTGAAGGCTAGTTGGATCAAGACAATGTGGTTTGTAACTTAAATTCGGTGACCTCTTTTGTTATTTTGGATGAACTAAACAATGTCTCATAGGTACTCATAGGTTCTTATTACTTTTGACATGAGTTCTAGGGGCAGGGAATGATAAATAAAAATCTCGTAAAGTATTTTCATAAATTATTTTGAAAAGTGTTGCTGCCATAAAAAAGAAAAACATTTATTTGGTTAAATTGAGATCAAATGAACTTTTAAATACCAAAATCTTATTTCATTAACTATGTAGAGTGTGCCTAATTTCACACTAGAATATGATTGATATGTTTACGTTATGCTTCCTATAAACTTTGCAAATATTATATAAGTCTTCTTGTTAGAAGTGGCATCCTCACAAGAGGTTTGCTATATGTACAATTCCCTCGAAATATTCAAAATATTAATGTATTATTTTCTAATAACTCTATCCATCATTCTTATTAAAGTCAATTATATAAAATTTTGAAATATTATAAAAGCATTTAGTTACAATCTTTTTGACACAATTTCTTTAACTTAAATATTTTCTTAATATAGTTTCTATATATGTTTTTATTTTGAGAGAAAATTTATTCATCTCTACTTGATCGTTTTAAAGATGCAAGATGAAGTAGGTCAAAACAAAAAATTGTAATGAAACAAAAATTAAAAATAGAAGTAAATAATATTAAGTATATAATTATGAGCTTATGAGATTAATTTAAGGTAAAAAGGTTAAATAAATTTGATAGTAAGTAATTTTCTCAAGAGGATAGTTATTTTTCCACTTGCAAATTACCTCGATCAATAAACTTAAGAATCAATATTCAGTATTAATGTTTCTTCTAATAAAAAAATATATATATTTTGTCGACTTTTTTTTTACTATTGGTTGTGTAACTACCAGGTGTATACAAAGAAAAATCGTTCGTTTGAGTTAGAAAAGTATAAAGTGAAATTTAACAAATAGAAAATTTAAAAATTTTTACTTGACATATAATCAACTACTAATTAATTAAGAAATCATGATTTTTTTATTATTTAAAATTTAAGATGATATAATTGATTTATACTCATAATAATTTTAATAATCTTGAATTATTTATATTAGGTGAATACCATTAGTATAAAAAGTGAAACTAAAAGAAGTTGGGGGTTTTATCCCTGAAGCAATGTGCAAAAACTGTGTAACTTAAGGTACAAAATACAAAACAAACAACTTTATGTCTGGAACTAGAAAGCCCAACTTTCTTTTTGTTTGGCTATGAGAAAAAATAAATTTTACATTTCATTGTGGTTAATATTTGATTTTGCGAAAAAAGGAAAAAGAAGATAATAGTTATTAGGAGTGCTATTAATAACCTTACATAAAGTTATTATACTTGTCTTTTAACAGATCATATACTTTGAAGAACTCATCCTCAAAGAAAGTGTAAAGAAGTATAAACAAAGGAAATTTTGAAATACAGGAAGAATGCATTTCATACTTCTGAAATTATTTAACGATATTTGAGTTTTCTTTTACTAAAAGTTAAAAAATATATATAATATCATACAATTTGTATGTCTATATTTTTGTAACATTACGCAATATCATTTTTCATAGCTAAGTATGAAATTTTATATTAATATAATCAATTTGTATCTTTTTATATGTGCACGTATTTGTATGTGTGTGTGCATATTTATGTGTGTGCATTTTTGCTGATCTGATTGTGGTTATAATAAAGGTTTTAATAATTAGAACTAAAGAGAGCCTTGGAGTAACTGGTAAAGTTGTTGTCACGTGATCAGAAGGTCGCAGGCTCAAACTTTGGTAACATCCTCTGGCAAAAATGCAAGGTAAGGCTAGGTACAATAGATCCTTGTGCTTGGGCCCTTTCTCGAAAGTGCACTGGGATTGCCCCTTTTTTTAATAACTAGCATATCAATTAGTGAAGGAAAAATTTAGCTGTTGAAAAGAGGTATAACAACCGGATTTTATCATCATTAAAGCATTTATAACAAACGAATTAACTTTTAATGATGGAGCTTTTAATGACTAGTGATGATGGGACTTTTACAGGCTATTATTAACTAATAACAACCGGATTTATATTTTTAGTGACTGAATTTCCCCTCGTTATAGACCTATTTTCTTGTAGTGAATTATCCAATCCTTCCAGTGCGGCTTCCATAGGTCTTCTAGAGGAAGAGGCCATAAATTAATTCCTTCAAAAGGGAAGATCACATTGCATTGGGACATGTACATGATGCATATGCACTCTACAAGCACTAAAATAGTATTAATCAGGTAAATGAACAATTAACATAGCTCTAACCTTTTACAATGCAAACAAGTATACAAGAAATTCACATCAAAAGTCCTAGAATCACAAGTCTAGGCTCTGATATTAACACTTGTAGCAACCCTCGTTGGAGGATGTCACTTCTATACGATCTAGGCTTACATAATACTGCAAAAATATTGAGACTTTAATACTCAGCATATTGATTATAATTTAGTAATGAATCTAAAATAGTTACACGTATGGGATTTTTGTCCTAGAGGTAGTTAAGTTGATTTCGGGTTCTAGTTTATAGTGTAAGCAACTTTCAAAATAATTTAAAACCAATATCTTGCGAGATTTTTATACATTGCCATACTATTGTGGTACACACTGAAAATTATTGCCGATGTTAAAATACAAAGATATAAAACTTACTAGTTTTCGTTTCATACAGTCACCTCAAAATAACTGGTAATTTAATATAAAAACAAGCTCACTGGCTCCAATTTAACTAAACAAGCTCAAAATTTTAAGTTACAAACCATGGTTTCAGAATTTACGCTAGCCTTTCAAATTTACACATACATATACAATAGGAGAATCATGTACATGTCCCAAAACTACTACAATATATATGTCTAGATGCAAATGTGAGCCTTTGCATAGTTCCCAAAATTTATCTTCAATGAGCATCCTCAACCATCATCTCGGGTATTCCCTATGATAGAAACAACTCTCGCTAAGCATGAAGCTTAGTGGTGTAAAAGCTACAACCTGAAACCTTTAGATTCCTCAATTTAGCTTTCTTTAGTCAAGGCAACACAAATGCAATATACTAGGTAAACCAAGTGAGTAAATAGATCAATTGTATCAAGTATGATATTTAAAGATCAAAGTGTCAAGAGTTCGAAGCATTTTTATAAGACAGTCAAATAACACGTTCGCCAAATATGTATGTCATTCCTTCACACCAAACATAATCAAGTATCAAGAAGAGTCGATGCCTTGTATCATGAAGGGCTAATACCCAATAATCAAGAGAACCGAGAACCAAGAACCATATTAAGAGTAGCTTTCTAGTTCTTGCTTAAAATGGGCTGCTTCCATACATAGGACGAACAAAAATTAATAGTCAAGATGGAAATTGATTCAAATAATAGGCATGCCAATGGTGACAAAGTCATAGCCATAATAAGAACAAAGTCCACAAGGATCTCAAGTAATGAAGCAATCCATACAAATGCGAGAGTTAAGCGAGTTCCTTGCAAGTCTCAAAATAATATCAACACAACCAGCTAAAATGATAAGCACATAGCTGAGATACCAAGATGACATTCAAATATACCAGTAAGTAACAAAAGCATAAGAACAAGTTCTTACACAAACCTTAACCTTTTAGCACATGACGACCCTATCAAGTTCAAGATGTGGATCAACTCGGCATCGCTTTCTTCAACTTTTTTTCCTTAAGATTGTACAAGAGCGTAAGTACCTTAATACCCAATTGAAATTCTCATTTAATGTTTGAAACTTTCAAGGGGTAAAAATTAACAATATAGATACCAAAAACTGAGCCCCATTTCTGCAATTCACTCTTCTAGGCAACTATACTGTCTTGCATCGTAACTAAATTTTTAATTGGTGAATGGAAATACCAGGTTTTTCGGTCTACATAAAATATGTAGGTATATGTATTTAGGTTGAAAAAATCAAGAATCACTGCAAACTACCCTTTTTACAAGAATTTATAATCGAAATACTAATAGGCGCACATAAAGGATTTGTAAATCAAGAATCTAGACAAGACTTGTCCTAAATTGTATCCACTATTTCAAATCCATAAATACAAAACTAGATCATAATATAGGCATAAGAGTTGTAGATAAATGTCTCGGGGTTGCATGGAACCAATAACCATAGCAACATACAGCTCACACATCAACATATGCTTAAAATACTAATAACAGTACACAGAAGGCTTCTTATAAAGAAAAATTGGCTAGAACTTTCAGTATGTTTCATTCCTGTTTTCAGTACCATACAAGCAGACTCAAAATATCACATAGGCATAAAAGTTGTGGATATGTGAATTTCCTTTCCAAAACATATTTACACACTACAAACGCATCTATATACCATGAGATATTCGACAATTACTAAATGTGACACTGTTTCAAGATAGAACTTAGCTACTTACCAAAGGATAGGGTTTTCTTGATTTTTGCTCAAAGAAACTAGTTGTTTTTGTTATTATTTTCAAATACACATCTAGAGGTAATTTATAAGGTGTCTCTAAGTCTTGGGACCAACTTACTAAAGGGGGAATGTTATATTATACTAAAGGTAACTAGGGAGGATACCCAAAATAAAAGGTGGCTGCCCGAACTTCTTTTTTTCATTCCTTATTTGTTTCCCTACACCTTAATCTCTATTATTAAGGTGTGTAATATATATAATTTAAAAAGTAAACAAATTATACTAAGACAAAACCCTTCCTCTTCCCTTTCTGACAATCCAAAAAAATCAATTCCTCTAACGACATAAATTCAAGTCAAAGAGTTGTGAAGTATGGGTTGATTTTACCTCAAGGGAATACCTTTCTGAAAGTGAATACATTATTTAATAATAAGGACATTACAAAATGGGTACCTATTCTTAACAGTCACTTTGTTCAACTATCTATGATCAATATACATCCCCATGGATCTATCTTTCTTCTTTACAAACAGAACTGGGGCACTCCATGGTGAAACACTAGGGCAAATAAAGCCCTTGTTCAACAGATCCTAGAGCTTCTCCTTTACCTCCTTCAATTTCACTAGAGCCATCTGATAAGGAGAGACAAAAATGGACTTAGTGCCCATCTCAAGGTCAATAGTAAAATATATGTCCCAATCAGGAGAGATCCCTAGTAGATCAGTAGGAAACACATCCACAAATGCAATAGATTCCACAGAAGGTGACTCAACAGCAGTATCGCGAATAAAAGCCAAACAAGCCAAATGCCCTCTATCAATCAACATTTTGGGCCAGAATATAAGATATCAGTTTATAGGATAGGAATTCTTCGAACCAATCCACCCAATCCTCATCCCACCTGGCATGGCTAAGGTAATGGTCTTGGTATAACAATCAAGAATAGCATGATACGGAGATAGTTAATCCATATCCAGAATAACATTAAAATCTACCATATCCAATATAATCAATTCTACCCCCGTCTCATGGACCGCCAAAGTAACAAGACATGATTGGTGTATCTGATCCACTACTAAGGGCTCTCCACTGGGGTCAAAACATCAATAGGCACAGACATGGAATTATAAATTAACCAAATCCTATGGAGAATAAGTATACACATATGAATAAGTAGATCCAGGATCAAATAACTCAAAAATGCAGCACGATGGCATACCATAACAATACTTGTGATCAAAGCATAAGAGGCCTCTACCTCGGGTCTACTTGGAGAGGCATAGCAATGGCCACCTTGATATGATACCCCGTAACTCCATGCTCATATGTCTCTATGTTTCAAGCCTCATTAGATTAGGTTAGGGGTGTATTAGGTTCATGGGAGACTTCTAGTACTTAGACGAGTTCATGACTTCCCTACGAGTTGAGTTTTGGTTATTGGTTCATGCAAAGGTCAACTTTAAATGAGCATAACTCTTAGCATGCTTTAACTGGATGTACCACAACATGTCAAATGAAATCCCTTTGATTTAGCTTTCCAACACACTTCCTCATTTTGAGTTCGAATTAAGGAGTAATGACCGTCTTTGTGAGACCCTCTCGGGCAGTGAGGTGCTTGACGGGTTGTTTAGATAGCCTTGAACTGGAAAATTTCATTTTTGGCCTAAGGAATGTGACACGGCCAGTGCAATAGTCTGTGTGGCTTGCCACTGACCATGTGGCTGGTCATGGCGTGGGGGCAAGTGAAAAAGAGTGAGCAAGAGAGAAATTTTGGCTAATTGTGGTGTCACGGGCACCTTTAACGGGCCGTGTGAGGTCTGACAGCTCATGCCGTTGGGTGTGGGGTGGCCAGGACACATTTTCTTGTCTAAGTGTGGTGTAATGGACCACTAGACAGACCGAGAAGCATCACATGGCCTATGAAGTGGCCCGTCAAAGTAACGATGACGCTAACTTTCTCCCAAGTGTTCCAATTGCAATTTTGAGGCCAAGTCTTGTCTCACGGGCACTCCACACGACCCATGGAGTGCCACATGACCAGTAAAGCCTCCAGTGAGGCAACACTTTGCCAATTTTTCCATCCGTTCACTAATAGCATTTTTTTAAATTCTAAGTACTCTAATGACCTTTTTAGACTTCCAATGCTATCTTAACCTCCCTAAAAGATCTAAACTCTATTCAAAATAATCAAACTAATTACTCTCATCTCAAATACTCAAATTCTCTCAAGATCCTCCACCAAGACCTTAATACAAATTCAAGGAAACTCAAGAACAAGTTTTGGATTTCAAGACCCACTTCCAAGCTTTCATTCTTTCCCAACTCAATTCCAAGAAACTCAAGGTCTAAGGTATGTGGGTTTCAACCAATGGGTCCTTTCACCCTTGGTGACTAACTCCCTTTTTACCTAAATTGCACGATTCTAAGTTGATTTACTTATGGGTATTACATATTATGAATTTGACTATAGAACTATGTTAGGATTTCATAAACTTATGACTATCTAAGCATGTTTTGAGCTATGAATCTAAGATCCATTGTGGGATTTGATCAAGGATTTTGATGTATATTACTTGAGGGTGTTACCAAGTATTTATGGGTGGTTTTACGTTGAATTTCTTAGCATGATTTCACTCTTGTTTTGTATGATCTTACACTAGCATTACACACCCGCCAAGTATTTGATAAAATGTCCGTTTATAATTTCATGAGGAATTAAAGGTTCAATTCATGTCTTATGAGTTGAATGACTTTATGATGATGAAAGGAATGTATGTATATGATATTCTCCTATATCAGGTTGAGAATTAACCATGCCCCACTCGGGGTGTTGTGAGCTCGGGTAACCATGTTGAGCAGTTTGTACCTTGATAACTGTGTCGAGGGGTTTGTACCTTGATAACCGAGTTGAGGGGTTGGTACCTCAATTACCATGGGTGGTAGGGTGCGATGGCCTACTAACCAATCAAGGGGTTTGTACCTTGAAAACCAGATTGAGGGGTTTGTACCTCAATCATCATGGGTGGTAAGGTGAGACGATCAACCAACTAATTGAGAGGTTGGTACCTGAATAGACTATGATTCCATAATGACGGTCTCTTCTTGCACATGTATTATGTTCTATGCAAGCATGATTTACACTAAGCATCATCCATGCATGTCATATTGCTATATGCTTACTCATTGCCTATATTTATACATTTCGATTATGTCGTTTATCTCTTGTTGCGTTGCATCCTACATGCTTAGTATATTCATACATACTAACGCATACTCTATGCTTACATGATGTCACCATATTGTAACCGGAGCCTCACTTGAGCATCTTCCTCCACATGGCTAATATGATTTCTCTCATGCTAGTAGATGAGTCCTCTATTTTAGGGACAATGTCTATGATCTCATGCTATGTACTAAAACTATCTTTCTTTTATGTATGTATTGACTACGTGGTAGTCCTGGTTGCTTGTCTTGGCCCCCATTCCCTTCTAAGTTTTAGAGGTGTTGTTGGACATGTTATGTATTGAGCCTTAACTCTCTTGTTTTGATGTTTATGTTATGAAAGTTTCCCTTTAGCCCCATTTGCCCTTATTTCTAATCTAATTATGTTGTTTAATTGCTTCGGCGACCAATGATGTGTAATGATATGTTAAGAGGCTTGTTTGGGGTCCCTTCGAGTTCCCCATTCACCGTGTCAGGTCTAGGCCCTAGGCTTTGGTCGTGACACTCGACCTCCACTCGTAGGCATTGACCGTCTACCACCAGAAGTAGTAGAAGTATCACCTTCTCTCCTACAGCTGATATGCCTACCTCTATCGGTCAGACCTCTACCCCGACCCTAAGTATGTGAGGCTGAGCTTTTGGCTGGTGGTGCCAGGTCACGGACAATGCTACGGAGTATGAATGGTGGGGCCCAAAATGAGTTTGTATGGTGCACTAATGAATCATTTGATCAGGAGATCCACACCGAAAACAAGATCTAGGGGTGGACCACTGCTGTGAAGGAGCAGGAGTGATACTGTAACCTTCCCGGCTCATGGGCCTCACTGAGAACCAGATGAACTCTGCCCTAAATTGTAGGATTCATGAGGGCATCGTCCTCCCTCTGTAGTTGACAAGGCTGCATGAACCCTTTGATGCTGAAAAGAACTACCTCCTCTGAGAATACCTCTTCTCCCTATAAGGCACTTGAGTACTATCTTGACGTATGGACACTTTTGGGGTACCCAAACTCCTCCCTCTGCATCAACTCTGCCTCTTTAGTGGCTAACAACTTACTGAAAGAGGCTCCATCTCTAGCTACGAAAAATATAGACTAACTAGAAGGATAAATCAACCCTCTCATAGATCAGTGAACCTTCTCCTCCTTAGTCAGAAGTATATAATGGCACAACAGGCCTATTGGAAAAACCTGATCTCATACTCTGAAACAACCATGGTTCCATGCCAAAAACTCTCAAACCTCAGTCGACTCTCCTCGTGGACACTCCAAGGAACAAACCAATCATAGAATGCATCTAAAAATGTCTCCCAAGTCATCTGAGGAGATCTAGCAGGATGGGATCTTGCATAAGTCCACCACCACTCCCTGGTTGACCCACGGAGCAAGAGGGTGACATATCTCACTACATGTGCCTATGTTAGTACAATGGTATCCAGTAACTCCATACAAGTAGTCATGAACACATGAGCATCCTTAGTCTTCCCACCCTAAAACTAATGTGGTTCCATCTTCCGAAATCTCTCATAGATTCATGGCTCATCATCAATAAGGGCAAAAACTAGTAAAATCTCATCAATTAGAGTTGTTAGTGGTTGATCATCCTGAACCTAGGCCTCAGGGGCCTACTGCAGATCCGGAGGCTGCTCCCTCACCTGAGTCTATGAAGTACCAAGAGTTTTAGTTGGGCTACCTGCCTGTCCCAAAGTCTTCAACACACCCAAGACTCTCAAAATTGTATCTTGGAGCAGAGGTACTGCAACAAACTCATGTGGAACCTACTCCTGTCTAAGCTCTATGGCTAGCTTGGGGGAGATACACCATGTATAATCCCTCGTTAGGGTGGCTCTTTGGTCCCAGCCTCTAGGTTGTCCTCAGGCAGTACCCCTACCCCTAACTAAGGTCTCAATAGTAACATTAGGGGTGACTTTCCTCGACCTATAGCAATAATAGCTCTAGTCCTCGCCCTCTGTCAGAAGAACACATGATCACTCAGTACTTATACAAAACCCACGCATAAATTGATTATAATGAAATGAAAGAGAGTTCCCTAATAGTCTTCATAGTCTATCAAGGATAAGTAATGGACATTATCGCACCAATCTTCAAGACTATACTAGACTGAGCTTGTACACATGTGAAACCTATGAACCTGGCTCTGATGCCAAAATTTTCATGATACAAAATTTGGATGTGATGGCACTCACCAAATCCACCAAGGTGATCATCCTAAAACCCAAAAAACATAACAAATAAAGATAAAGTGAAAGATAACAGTCAAAATGTATAGATAAGCAGAAGAAAATAAGCTACAACTGTACTAAGGGCTAGTGTCACATGTACAAGCCTCTATGTATAGAATACTAAAATGAAATAAAATGCATAATGTCTAATTCCTGAAATAGAAACAAAACACAAAAGTTGAATTGTAATGACCCGAGTATTGTACAGCTTCATCGGAACTTGAGAATTTTATTTTGGACAAAATTTGTACCAAGTATTGTCTCAAGGGAGACCATACGGCTAGTGTGAGGTCAAACGAGTCGTGTGGCCTCCAGTGAGACAACACTTGGCCTTCATTTTGGGTGTAGACCCTTGGTTCAGTTACAAGCTAATGCACGCTACACTAGTATCCCGCACAGACCGTGTGAAAATTCACGAATCTGTGGATGAGCCGCATGGTGGCTTGAGCTTGAAACCCCACTATTTAGGGATAAGGGAAGGGACACAGCCACTCACACGGCTTGTGTATCCTCAAACGGGCTGTATGGCCAACCGTGGCTACTGAATTGAAAATTTTTCTATGTATCAAATCATCGTCTCGTAAAGTTTTCATGAAATTTTCCAAGTGTAGGCCTACGAGCACCTACACAACCTCTGTAGCTTCACATGGTTCGTGTGCCCCATCTATGTGGCTCACTTTTTCGCTAAAATTTTTCTAAGTGTTGGGTGATGGTTCCAAACTTCCATCAAATGAATTTTTGTCTAAGTATTGGTTTACATGCATTCCACACAGACCGTGTAGTGCCCTATGGCCCATGAACCCGCCCTAGAGGTGATGACAAATAATTTTTCCATCAGTTTCACTAATGGCATTTTCATTAATTTAATTTATTCTAATGACTTTTTGGGACATCCTATGCTATCTTAAGACTTTCTAATGACCTAAACCCTATTCAAATTATTCAATTCGTTCTCGTTTCTAATCTAACTCAAAAATCCTCTCAAGAACGCTTGTCGAAATTCAAGCTTGGGGTTCAAGGCTAACATAATTCTTCTTCAAATTTCTCTTGGGATTTCTTCATTGGATCTAGGTATATGAGTTTGATCTTCGGTTCCTTTCACCCGAAGAGACCCAAAACTTTTCTAGCACTTTTACAAATTTTACTCACTTTAAAGTTGGGTTTTCAATTATCTTGCTTATTAAATTCAATAATACATAGGTTGTACTTATTTGATGATTTTAAGTTGATTTAAACTATAATATCATGAATTACTTTGAATTTAAGAGATTGTGAATATGCATTTCCCTTTTCAAGGCTTGTTTATGCATAGGTGATTATATTATGGTTTTAAATGTGTATTTAATTATGCTTTTACTTGAACTTCATATTATAGTATTGAGTTTAGATTGAATCTCAATTACCCATTCTATCCTCAAATCATTCATGGCATATGCATTCATGGGCATGAGATATTTATGGAAATTATGATGTAGGCTAAGCTCAATTATGTTTCATGATATGATTTCGATAAGATATTGATTATGACAAGAATGTGATCACATACATGTCTGTGATTATGGCACTTTGAGCATTTTGGATGTTCACCATCTTGTATATAAATTGGCTATTCCTATGCATGAGTATTATGACTATGAACTATGTTTTGGCATTTGAGCCTAAGTATGAATTATTATGAACGACATTTGTTTTCTAAGCCTATGGATGCATTGAAATGATTTGGAAAATGACTATTGCCTCTTTGGAAGCATGTATGTCGATACGTATATGTATCCTTGTGGAATGATGACTTAGCACTGATGGATTCGGGCATTAGGGCTATTCCCAAGGGCTTTCTCCCTTTCCTTGAACAATGTGCCTATCATAGGTCCCTTTACAAAATGGGTGTTGTTCCTGTAAGGAAAGTTGCCTCTGAAATGGATGTTGTTCCCGTAAGGAGAAGACATGATATGATATAATGTGATATGCTATATGTGAAAATCCGATCCGAAATGGGTGTTGTTCCTATAGGAAAGGTTACTTCATACGAAGTGGGTGTCGTTCCTGTAAGGGGAAGTGTGATTTACCTTTGGCAAGTAGACCACCTCTTTACCGATGAGGGGATTTTATTGGGATTCGAAGTGATAACTCACTTGGTTTTACTTATGTCAGTTGAGGCCACATCCCCACTATATATGAGTATCATTTGCACTTCATGCATCATTCTTTCATGATATGTTGTTATACTATATTCCTTGCTATATAACTCTTTCTATATTATATGTCCTTGTCATCTAACATCGTATGGAGGTTTTGGTAAGATACATGCATTGCATCTAGCATACTTATATATTCAGACATACTAATGCATACTTTTACCTACATGATATCACCATGTAGGGACCGAGGGGCCTATTTATCAACTGTATGACGTTTAGCTCGGATCTCAAGCTTTGCTAGTTATGGTAAGTCCTATACTACAGGACGATCCACTATCCTCCAACCTATGTTTCCTTTTATCTCTTTTATGTACTTTGAGGGTGAGCCCGGAACATGTCTTTGCCCCTGACCTATCTTATGTTAGAGGCATTGTTGGACATCTTGTAAACTCCTTTATGTTATATACTAAGTGTAATGGTTTTGGTTATCTATGGAATATTGTTATGAGTTTGGCTACGAGCTCTATGACTTGATTCATGATGTGACATGAATGATCCTAAGTCCCAACATAATCCTATAGCATGAGTTCTACTTTCCCGTCACTAGAACTATGTGTTTACTTTTGAATATGCTTCCAAACCGAATATGTGAATTTGGATACTAGAGGCTTCTTTGGGAACTTCCAGGTTCCCATTCGCCATGTCACTCCTTGACTCTTGGTCCAAGTCATGATAGAGATGATATCAGAGCACTAGGTTTTGTAAATGGTCCTCGGAGTCCAACATCTCGCGTCAAGTTGATTCATATTCATGGGTGTGAAGTTCACCATGCCTATGAGTGGGAGGCTATGATGTTTTAGGAATTTTCTCACCTCTTCATGTGTAATGTTTTGCTATGATTCATATGTCTTTAGCTTCCTTATCTTGATGGTATCGATTGCTCCATTTCAAAAGATGCCTCGTAGAAGACCTAACCTACCAAGACCAGCTCTGGCTAATGAGGGTCGGGCACTACAAAGGCCTATGGATGAGCCTATCTCTAATGGTGAATTCCAGATGGCCTTTTCCATGCTTGTCTAGGTGATGACTACTTAGACTAGGCAAGCCAATCTTCCTGGGGATCCCACTATAGCTTCTAGAGTAAGGCATTTCACCCGGATGAATCCTCCAGAGTTATTTGGGTCTAAGACTGATGAGGATGCTCAGGAGTTCATTGATGAGTTCACCAAGATGTTGAATTCTATGGGTGTCACTTCTGAGGAGAAGGCTGAGTTGGCTGCCTATCAGTTGAAGGATGTGACCTAGGTAGGGTACACTCAGTGGTCTATGGAGAGAATCTGTGCTGATGCTATTAATTAGGAGTAGTTCAAGCTTGCTTTTATGGATCATTTCTTCCCAGTTGAGCTTAGAGAAGCCAAGATGATTAAATTTATCAACCTCAAGCAAAGGAATATGAGTGTGAGAAATTATTCCCTTAAAAGCACCAAGCTCTACAAGTATGCTCTGACACTTGTGGCTAATTCTCATGCAAGGATGCAAAAATTCATTTTTAGTATCTCTAACTTGCTTATGATGGAGTATCGCATCACAATGCTCATACCGGATATGTATATTTCTAGACTCATGGTGTATGCTTAAAAAATTGAAGGGGAGAAACTCAAAGAGAGCTGGTGGTTTTCTGGCTCTCGGGCTGGTGGTTTTCGTCGCTTATAACACAGCCAAGGTTCAGGTTGCTAATACTAGGGACATCCTTTATATGGCAACTATGGGAAGCCCCACCCAGGTGCTTGTTGAAGGGACTTGGGTGCTTGCTTTGGATGTAGTGATAAGAATCACAAGGTCGCTGATTGTCCCAAGGATCCCCAGAGAGGTCAAGGTCAGGTGGCTCAAGGTGGATAAGGCCAGCAAAGAGCTCCGCAAGGTGTTGCCCCGAGGAATAACAGGTTTTATGCTCTTCATGCACGTCATGAGGTTGAAGAGGCTCTAGATATTGTGATTGGTACGTTAAAATTCTTTGATTTTGATGCTTATGCTTTGCTTGATATGGGTGCACACTTGTCTTTTGTAACTCCTTTGTTGGCTGTTATGTTTTGTGTGCATCCAGAAATTTTTGTGTATCCTTTCTCGATTTATACTCCGGTGGCTGAATCTGTTGTTGCACATAGGGTCCATTGTGGTTGCCCTATTTCTGTGTTGCATAAGGTTTTCCCATGTGATCTTGTGGAACTTGAAATGTATGATTTTGATGTAATTCTTGGGATGGATTAGCTGCATGCATCATATGCCTCTATAGATTGTAGAAACTCAGAATGTAAAGTTCCAACCTCTCGGAGAGCCCATTCTTAAATGGAAGGGGAGTGACTTTACTATTAAGGGGTTGGTTTATTTCCTACCTCAAGACTTCAAAGATGATCTCTAAGGGGGTGTATTTATCATATTGTGAGAGTCAAGGATGTGGAGTCTAAATCACCTACTCTTGAGTCAATTTTGAATGTGAATAAGTTTTCGGACGTGTTCCCCGAAGACTTGCCCAGTATTCCTCCCTAAAAGGAAGTAGACTTCGGCATAGATATTGTTTTGGATACTTAATCTATCTCTAATGCCCCTTATCATATGGCGCTGGCTGAGTTGAAAGTGAAGGATCAGTTGAATGATTTGTTGGAGAAGGGTTTTATCAGGCCAAGTATATCTCCATGGGGTGCTCCAATGTTATTTGTAAGGAAGAAAGATCGATCCCTTTGGATGTGTATTGATTATACGTAATTGAATAAGGTGAGCATTAAAAATAAGTATTTGTTGCCTAGGACCAATGACTTGTTTGACCACCTTCAAGGGGCTACTCACTTTTCAAAGATCGATCTCTGTTCCGGGTATCATCACTTGAAGGTTAGAGAGTGTGATTTTCCCAAGATGGCTTTTCGGACAAGGTATGGGCAATTTGAGCTTGTGATGATGTTGTTTGGCCTAACTAATGAACCAGTCATGTTTATGAATCTTACGAATAGGGTGTTCAAGCCATTCCTTGATAGCTTTGTGGTTGTCTTCATCAATGATATTCTTATTTATTCCCAAAGTGAGCGGGAGCATATGGATCAATTGAGGTTAGTTCTACAAACCTTGAGAGAGAAGAAGTTATATGTGAAGTTTAGCAAATGTGAGTTTTGGTTGGGTGAAGTGGCTTTTCTTGGCCATGTGGTGTCCGATAATGGTATAAAGGTGGATCCAAGGAAGACTGAGGTTGTGAAGATTGGCCTAGATCGTTGACTCCTTCGGACATTCAAAGTATTCTTGGGTTAGCGGGCTATTATATATGGTTCGTTGATGGGTTCTCATCTCTTGCATCTCTGTGGGCTAAATTGACCCAAAAGAAAGTTAAGTTTGTGTGGTCAGATGAGCATGAAAAGAGCTTCCAAACATTGAAGGATCGGCTTATGTTGGCTCCTGTTCTGACTCTATCGAATGATTTGGATGCGTTTGTGGTATATTTTGATGCCTCTCGGATTGGGTTGGCTTATGTACTTATGCAACATGGTAAGGTGATAGGTTATGCATCAAGGAACTTGAAGGTGCATGAGAGTAATTACCCAACTCATGACCTCGAGTTAGCGGCAGTAGTATTTGCCTTGAAAATTTTAAGACACTAACTATACAGGGTGCATGTTGATGTTTTCACCAATCACAAGAACTTGCAATATGTGTTCACTCAAAGGGATCTTAACTTGAGGCAAAGGAGATGGTTGGAACTCTTAAAGGATTATGACATGAGTGTTCAATATCATCCCGGCAACGCAAATGTGGTGGCTTAGTAGGCTTTATATGGGGAGTGTGGCTCATGTTGAAGAGAAGAAGAAGGATTTGGCAAGGGATCTTCACAGTTTGGCTAGGTTGGGTGTTAGGTTGGTTGACTTCAATGATGGTGTATACATGTTCAAAATGGGGCCGAATTCTCGGTGGTTGTTGATAAGAAGGCTAAGCAAGATCTAGATCCATCCTTGGTTGAATTGAAGAAATTGGTCACTGAAATAAATATTGAGGTTTTCTCCCAAGTGCAAGATGGTGTACTCCAGTATCAAGATCGGTTATGTGTTCCTGATGTGGATGATCTTAGAATGGTGATCATGAGTGAAGCCCATAACTCTCATTATTCTATTCACCCCGGATCTACTAAGATTTATTGGCATTTGAAAGAGGTGTATTGGTGCCATGGTATGAAGAGAGACATAGCCAAGTTTGTATTCGAATGCCCAAATTGTCAATAAGTACAGGTGGAGAGCCAAAGGCCCGGTGGGTTAGCTAAATACATTAAGATTCCTACTTGGAAGTGGGAAGATGTGAATATGGATTTTATGGTGGGCTTGCCTTAGACTCCGAAGCAATTTGATTCCATTTGGATTAGCATTGATCGGATGACTAAGTCGTCTTATTTCTTACCGATTAAGACCATTTTTGGTGCCGAAGATTATGCAAAGTTGTACAGCCGAGAGTTGGTAAGGTTGCATGGGGTGCCTAAGTCTATCATATCGGATCAGGGTATTCAATTTACTTCTCACTTTTGGAAGTTATTTCAAAAGGGACTAGGTACTAAGATCAAATTAAGCACCACCTTTCATCCTCAAACCGATGGACAAGCTGAGAGGACGATTTAAACCTCGGAGGATCTGTTGAGGGCTTATGTGTTGGAATTCAAGGGTAATTGGGACGACTATCTTCCACTCATTGAGTTTGGTTATAATAATAGCTTCCATGCTAGCATTGGTATGGCACTATTTGAGGCTTTGTATGGTAGGAGATGTAGATCTCCGGTAGGGTGGTTTGAGTTGGGAGAGGTGGCTTTGATTTTCCCGTACTTGGTGATGGAGGCTGTAATGCCCTTATAACTAAATAATGTAGTGACTTTTAAAAAGGGTATTCCCTCAAGATGAAGTCAACCCCAACTTCACAACTCTTTGACTTGAAATTTGTGTCGCAAGAGGAATTGATTTTCGTGAATCATAAAAAGAGGGATTTAGGGAGGGGTTTGCCTTAGTGATTATTATTGTTCGTATGCAATTATACATGATAACAAGCCTTAATAATAAGTATTATGTGTAAACAAAACAAATAAGGAATGAAAGAGGAGTCTTGGGCAGTAGCCCTCTTTCAGTTGCTTATACATAATATATAAATATATGTATGTGTGTGTGTGTGTGTGCTTTTACCAAAGTTAGGTCGGTTTCAAGACTTATACTCACCTTATAAACACCCTCACATTTGTATATTTAGTCAAAATCATGAAAAAAAAGGTCACTTCCCTTGGGAAAAAATCAAGAAGCCCTATCCTCTAGTAAGTAGATAAATTCTATCTTGAAATTGTACAATGTTTAGTAATTAGGGTATATCTCTTCGTATACAACTTTGTTTTTAGTGTGTATATATATTTTGCAAAGCTGATTCATATACCTATAGCCTTTCTATTTATGGAAAAATCTGAATTTGCTTTTATGGTGTCAAAAAAAGGCGTGAAATACAGTAAAAGTTCTAGCCAGTTTTCTGTCTGAGAAGCCTTTTATGTACTGTTATTAGTATTTTAATCATATCTTGGTGGTGAGCTATGACTGGTTATGCTTCTTAGTTCTTTGCAGCCCCAAGACATGTATCAACAACTCTTATGTTTATGTTGAGACCTAATTTTGTAGTTATAAGTTCATAACAGTGGATGTAAGTTAGCACAAGTTCTGTCCAGGGTTTCGACATAAATATCCCTGGGGCTGTGATGTTAGTTTCAATCATAAATACTTGTACAAAGAGTATTCTGAAGTGATTCTTGATTATTTGTAACCTATATTCATATACCTACAGTTTTCATGCAGACTGGAAAGCCTAGTTTGTCCATTTACCAATCCAAAATCTAGTTGCGTTGCAAGGCAGGTAAATATGTCGAGAAAAGCGTGATCTGCAAAAATAGGACTCAGTTTTGGCATTTCTCTTGTTAGTTGCTACCTGTTGAAAGTGTTGAATATTAAATGAGTATAAATGTGCTCACACTCTTGTACAATATTAAGGAAATTGATTGAAGAAATAGATGTCATATTCATCCATGACTCGAAATCGGTGGGGTCGGTTGTGTGCTAAAAGGTTCAGGTTCGTATAAATACTTCTTCTTGTACTTTTGTTACCTGCTGGCACATTTGAATATTATCTTGGTGTCTCAGTTGTGTGCTTGTCATTCTATCTGGTAGGGTTGATATATATTGCGACTCGCAAGGAACTCGCTTAATCCATTTGTATGAATTGTCTGATCACTTGACATCCTTATGGACTTTGTCCTTATTGTAGCAGTGACTTTGTCACCATTGGCATGCCTCTTGTTTGGATCAACTGCCATCTTGATTGTGAATTTTTGGTTCGTCCTAAGTGTGGATGTAGTCCATTTTATGTACAAACTAAAAAGTCACTCTTAATATGGTTCTTCGTTCTCTTGATAATTGGGTTTTTATCCTTCTTGATACAGGGCTTCGGTCCTTCTTGATACTTGATTATGGTTGGTGTGACGGCATGACTTTCATACTGGACAAAACTTGTCATTCTATTGTCGTGTTAAAATTGTTCCAGGAACCCTTGATACATAGAGCGTTAAATATCCTACTAGATACTATTGATGTATTTGTTCACTTGGTCTAATAATATATTTAATTGTGTTTCTCTTTAACTTAAGAAGGGTTAATTGAGGGATTTAAGGTTCTCAGCTTTTAGGTTTTACACAACTAAGCTTCATGCTTAGCAATAGTTGTTTCTATCGTAGGGAGTACGCAAGATGATGCTTGAGGATGGCAATTGAAGATAAATTTGGGAGCAGTGCAGAAGATCACATTTGCAACTAAACATATTTATATTGTAGTAGTTTTGGGACATGTACATGATTTTCCTGTTGCATATGTATGTATAAACTTGAAAGGCTAGTGTAAATTATGGAACCACGTGTTGTAACTTTAAGTTTTGGCTTGTTTAGTTAAATTTAAGTCGGCGAACTTTTCTATATTAAAATACTAGTCATGTTAAGATGATTGTATGAAACGGAAACTAGTAAAGTTTATGTCCTTGCATTTTAATATCGATAATACTTTTCAGCATGCTACAACAGTTTGGGCAATATGTAAATATCTTGCAATATAGTAGTTTAAATTACTTGCAGGGTACTCATGCCAAAAACTTAAGCTAGAATCAACAGCACAACCGTCATAACAAAATCCTATACCTTTAACTATTTTGAATTCATTACTTAAATATGCTTAATAGGCCACGTGTTAAACTCTTCATGTGTTGGTAAGTGGTACGTAAGCCTAGAATGTACAAAAGTGGCATCCTCCCTCGAGGGTTGCCACAGAGGCTATGAAGAAGGTGAAGTTGATTAGAGAGAGGTTGAAGGCAGCCTAAAGTCGCCAAAAGTCCTATTCGAATGTTAGAAAGAGGGATCTTGAGTTTCATGTTGGAGATTAGGTGTTTGTGAAAGTCTCACCTATGAAGGGAATGATGTGTTTTGGGAAAAAAAGGCAAAACTCAGTCCCTGTATGCAGGCCCTTATGCAATTATTGAGCGGATTGGGAATATAGCTTATAGGTTGGAGTTGCCTCCAAATTTGAGTTCTATCCACCCCGTCTTCCATGTGTGTATGTTGAGAAAGATGGTTGGTGATCCTAGCGCTATTGTGACCTTGGAAGGTTAGTCAAGGAGAGTGCTACATGGCACGCGAAGTTGGACATGATGAAATGGCATCCTCATCTTCTCCAATCTACTCAAGCTTAAAGTATTAGATTCTTCCCTACATAATTGGTCCTAATCCTTTCATTCTTGAGTCTCATGGAATGACATGCCTACATATGCATTAAAATGATCGATATGATGTTTTAAATGATTGTATTATGTTTCAGCATGAGTTTTAATGACTTTATGATTTTCAAATGATGAACAATGCATTTTATCTTGTGTTTGGAAGTTTCATGCTTTAAATCAAGCCTTTCGAGCCTTGTTCTTTAACATTCGAGGACAAATGTTCCCAAGGGGGAGATGATGTAATGACCCAGGTATTGTACGACTTCATCAGAACTTGAGAATTTTGTTTCGGACAAAATTTAGACTAAGTGTCGTCTCTAGGGAGACCACACGGCCAGTATGAGGTCACACAAGTTGTGTGGCCTCCAGTGAGACAACACTTGGCCTTAATTATGGGTGTGGACCCTTGGTATGGAGTTACAAGCTAAGGCGCACCACACTGGCACCCCACACAGGCTGTGTGACATTTCATGGACCTTGAGGAGGATTTGTGTGGTGGCTTGAGCTTGAAACCCCACTATTTGGGGCTAAGGGAATGGACACAGCCACTCACACGACTAGTGTACCCTCACACGGGCCGTATGGCCAACCATATGGCTTCCGGATTGAAAATTTTTCTAAGTATTGAATCACCGTCTAGTAAATTTTAGTGAAATATTCCAAGAGTTAGGCATACGGGCACCTACACTACCCATGTAGCTTCACACGGTTTGTGTGGCCCATGCGTGTGGCTCGCTTTTTCACCAAAATTTTTCTAAGTGTTAGGTGATGGTTTCAGACTTCCGTCAAATTTTTCTAAGTGTTGGTTCACAGGAACTACACACAGACCGTGTAGTGCCCCACAGCCCGTGAACATGCCGTTGAAGTGATGATAGACAATTTTTCCATCCGATTTATTAATGGTGTTTTCGTAAATTTAATTTATTCTAATGAATTTTTGGAACTTCCTATGCTATTTTAAGAATTTCTAATGACCTAAAACCCTATTCAAATTATTCAATTCATTCTCTCATTCTAAACTCACTAAAAACTCCTCTCAAGAACACTTGTGGGAATTCAAGCTTGGGGTTCAAGGCTAACACAATTCTTTTTCAAATTTCTCTTGGGATTTCTTCATTGGGTCTAGGTATGTGGGTTTGATCTTTGGTTCCTTTCACCCAAAGAGACCCAAAACTTTTCTAGCACTTTTCATGAATTTTACTCACTTTAAAGTTGGGTTCTTCATTTGTCTTGCTTATCAAATTCAAGTAATGCATGGGTTGTATTTGTTTGATGATTTTAACTTGATTTAAACTACAATATCATGAATTACATTGAATATAAGAGATTATGAATATGCAAGTCCCTTTTCAAGGCTTGTTTATACATGGTGATAATATTAAAATTTTAAGTATGGATTTAATTATGTTTTCACTTGAATTTCATATTATAGTGTTCATTTTAGATTGAATCACAATTACCCGTGATATCCTCACATCATTCATGACATATACATTCATGGACATGAGATATTTATGGAAATTATGAAGTGGGTTAAGCCCAATTATGTTTTATGATATGATTTTGATAAGATATTAGTTATGACAAGAATGTGATCACCTAAATGTCAATGATTATGATTTTTTGAGCATTTTGGGTGCTTGCACCATCTTGTATATCAATGGGCTATTCCTATGCATGAGTATTATGACTATGAACTATGTTTTAGCATTTGAGACTAAGTATGAATTATTATGAACGGTGTTTGGTTTCTAAGCCTATGGATGCATTCAAATGATTTGAAAAATGACTATTGCCTCTTTAGAAGCATGTATATCGATATATATATGTATCCTTGTGGGATGATAACTTAGCACTGATGGATTGGGGCGTTAGGGCTATTCCCAAGGGCTCTCTCCCTTTCCTTGCACAATGTGCCTATCATAGGTCC
>JAPFFP010084110.1:0-21903 GCA_026153255.1 Solanum medicagineum | reverse complement strand
TAATTATATAATGATGAATAAAATAAAATAATATGCTTTTGGTGAAAAGTCATAAAATATATTTCATTACAATGCTCCATTTTCTAAAGTGAATATGGCAGCAGTACATAATATCTAAAAGAAGATAAATGATTGAATAATGCACATGAACATGGAATGAGGTATTGAATAATGCACATGAACATGGAATGAGGTACTAAGCTATCATAAATGATATTGCTAAGGTGATTGTGTTCTATTCATGAAGAATGAGAACTTTTAATAATGATTTGAATTAAAGAAAATTCAAATGGACATCCATTAAAGAACCCAAAGATCCTTTTAAATGGTGAATTTTCTTGTACGGCTTGTTATCAAGGCAAGTTGATTGTGAGACCATCACCAATGAAAGTTGAGATTGAGTCCACTCCATTTTCAAAACGTATACATTGGGATATTTTTAGACCTATTCACCCACCTAGTGGGACGTTTAGATATTTTATGGTTCCAATAGATGCTTCATCTAGATGGTCTCATATGTACCTATTGTCATCTCGCAATTTGGCATTTGCAAAATTATTGACACAAATAATATGATTACGGGTATAATTTTCTAATAATCAGGTCAAGTCCATTCACCTTGATAATGCTGCAGAGTTTTCATCTCAAGTATTTAATGACTATTGTTTATCCATTGGGATAAGAGTTGAATATCCTGTTGCTTATGTTCATACTTATCAAGTCATTAATTAAACGCTTGCAGTTGATAGCAAGACCATTGCTTATGAAAACTAGATTACCCACTTCTCTATGGGTACATGCAATTTTACATGTTACAACATTTATTCGTCTCAAACCAACAAATTATCATAAGCATTCTCCATTGCAATTTATTTTAGGTCAAGAACCTAATATATCTCATTTCAGAATTTTTGGATGCACTATATATGTGCCTGTGGCACTACCACATTGCATAAAAATGGAATCCTAAAGAAGATTAGAAATATATGTTGGGTTTGAATCACCTTCCATTATTCACCATCTTGAACCATTAACTGGAGATACATTCACTACTCGAATCGCAGATTGTCGGTTTGATGAGACATTTTTTTCAAAATCAGGGGAGAAAATAATGATATCAAAAGAGAAATTTTGCGGAAAAATCAATCATTGTCTTATTTTGATCCATGTGCTTCTATTTGTGAGCAAGAAACAAAAGATTATTTACATGTAAGAATTGCAAATCAAATGTAGATGCATTTACAGATTTATAAAGGATCACGACTCACCTCTATGAGAAGTAGAGTAGTTGAGAAGAAATAAAATTAAAATTTACTCCCCGGTAAGAAATCTGAAATTTGTTCATGTATAATAAATAAGAAATTTACTATAGCAAAAGGCAGATGTCATGGTAAACTTGAAGTTTACTCATTAAACATATATCGAAGAAATAAAAGATTCTTCAACATTGCTTGTTCTCATGATAAGCTGATTGGATCAACTAATGTTGGGACTGAATTCCCTAAATTCTGAAAGTATAAAAGGTGAGTATGGGTCAATTCATTGTCATGTGATTATATACTATTATACATAGATGCATCTATAAGATTTGAAATATGATAAATTGCAGATAAAAGTTTGCATCAAAACTAATAAATTATGATCAATTTCCTCTAAATTGATTTATGGTCAAGGACCATATAATTTTCATCTAATAATTTTGATATACGGTATATGATTAATAAACATACCATGACTCATAAAAGATGGATTCTCCAAGGTGGATTGAAATATATGTTAATTTATCTAACCTAAGGGGGAGATAATGATAAACTAAGAGTTGCAATACTCTTACTAAATGTCCCCAAAGTACAGAATCTATGACATGCATGAAGCATGCAATTGATCCCAAATAAGATAATTCTTGAAAGAAAAGGAGAAAATGCTCAAAGTGATCATAATAAAGAGGTAATGTGCTCTTGAAAAACTTACGATATAACACTTCATGAAACTTCATGAAAGGGGTAGCTACCTGAAACTAATGAAGTGATGAGATCTCCACAAGTTATGTTGCATTGCAAACAGACAAAAAGAATATTTTGTCGATGATATCTTTGATACAATATAGTGCAATATTGTAAAAGATTACAAGCATCTAAATTCTACGATATATTAAAGCATGCTCAAATTATCAAGTGGAATGATGCATCTTGGTAAGTGTAAAGCTTATTTGACTTGTAATCTAGACACTAAAAGAATGTCATGCATATTGTCACTGAAAAAATTGATATGAAAGTATTTGAAGGTTTTAAAATGCATGATATAAGTTCTTGAAAAGTTTGTTTATAATCTTCACATGGATTAAAACTTAATCAAGAATCTTTCATATTGTTATGCAAGTTGATAACTTGAATTAAAACTCTTGAAGAGTTTTCAAAAGGCAATAGATTGTTTGCTTAAAAAAATTGAAGTGATAAACTTGCAAAATTCTTTGATTCTATTCTTTGATCCTAACGGGAGAATTCATAAAAGGAGATAGAATAAAGCACATTTTGCTAAAGCTTTATATATACATGAGCTCCAAAAGAATGGTGATATAAATATGCAACAGATTCGTTCGAGTTATAATATGGTTGATTTGTTAACCAAATCTCTACCAACTACAACTTTCAAAAAGATGGTACACAAGATTGGGATGCGAAGATTCAAGTTTTGTATTGATGTTCTGATTAGGGAGAGTTAATATGCGATATATTTTTTTTCCTCACAAAGTTTTGTCCCATTCAATTTTCCTTGTAAGGTTTTTAATGAGACATCTAATAATGTGTATTATTAGATATGTATACTCTTTTTTCTTCACTAGAATTTTTTTTCATAAGGTTTTATCTAGTAAGGTTTTAATGAGACACATAATCTAGTAAATAGACATTCAAGGGGAGTATTACAAACATGTTTGATTTGTAGTGAATGTCTATTATGTAGATTCCTTTAAGAGTTAGGAATCCTACATAGAGACCAAGTCAGTTTTCTACTTGGAGACCAGACAGTTTTTTTCTTATAAATATAAGGGTTTTCTTTATTGTAACATACATCTGAACATCTGAATATTATTTACGAGGAACAAGAAATCTTCTCTCTTCTCTCCTACTTTATTATTTGTATTGTTTTATACTTTTATAACAATACCATGATATTTAGAGTACCATACTACTGTTACTTCTACTACTAATGAGAGACCCCAGCAGCCCGAGATAATTGATATTGAGAGGGGTCCTACTATAGCTGCTCCTGCACCAGAGGCTACCATTTCACATCCTTCTATATCGGGCATGTTTTATATGTCCACTGTTTCTATTCAGGCCATAGCGCAACGATTATCACGTGCTGAGGCCCAGTTATCTCAACTTATCTAGTAGCTCAGGACATGAGTCCAGTAGGCTAGATTCAGAGGAGCAGAGCTAGACGTTCACTATCTCTACAATTAGGAGCATATTTCTAGAGTGGACGCCCGTATTGATACCTTTGAGGACCGGGTTCAAAAGAGGTTAGCCAAGGCCGGACCTTCAGATTTGTTATCCACACAGTCGTACATCAGGAGATCGAGAAGCTTAGGGCTGACATGAAAGCTTCACTTGCAGCACTTGTGACACTACTAGAGACTACATCTATGGAGCTGTTATTTGATTTATTTGCCTCCATAGAGCCTTCACAGACTTCCTTCGAGAAGAGACGCTTTTGGCTTGCGGGCTCAGGGACTGCAGTCAGCTGCTTCCCCTGTAGCCGTCAGCTCGTTCTTGCACAGATGCAGAGCTAGATGAGAGGAATGTATGTGGAAAGTTTTCCAAGGACAATGAGGATGAGCTTGGGCTGGCCTTGAGGACATCGAGGTGAGACAAGGAGATGAGACTAGCTCGTGAGCATGATCAGCAAAAGGGTATTAGTCCCTCTGGACAAAGTGCGACAGCTGAGAAGATTACCCCGCAGGAGGAGGATGGCCAGACTCAGCGACAGACTGGCGCTTAGGCGCTGAGGTATGTTTTTGACCCCTACTTATTCTATTTTTTCTTGATTTAGTACATTGGGGACAATGCACAATTTTTTCGATGGGCTGTGGATAGTTATGGGCCTGGGTGAAGTTTCCGTAGCTTATGGTCCATAACTACCTCAAATTTTGATCACGAGGTTTTCTTGCCTTTGTTTTTGTTCCTCGTGAATATTTAATTTCTATTGAACCGGCACGTTTAGGATGTTTAGATAATATTTATAGCATATAGTACTAATACTTATGGCATATAACATGTACTTTGTTCTGTTTTGAAAATCTGTACCCACCAAAAATTTTTTGATTAGTAATTATATGGCAACCATGCATGTTTGAGTGTTTGGCAATAGTTATTCTGATAAGTGAGGGTAATTGAGACATGAAGCATGATCTGTGAGTCGCTTGTTGATAATGTATACAATGCCATGTGAATGTGAGCTTATTTTGCTAGATTCGTGCATTTTGTGCTAATTCAGAACTTTCCCTATTAATCTAAGTTAGATTGTAAATTAAATGGATTAGGAAGGGATCTTAGGCCTTTGTTCTTTGATTAGTCCACTTTAGCCTAAAATGACCAACCGAATGAAGTTGTATCCCTTGTTCCAAATATTTGAGCCTTACATGTACAAATTCTTTGAAAAACACCTAATTAATCTAACCTTGTCTAGTGAAAAACCTTGAAATTGGCCCTAGTCTGTCCTTGAGCATTATGAACCTTGATTAATTCAAAAAGCATAAGATGAGGGTGGCTACCAAAAGTGGCCTTGGTTTTGGGAATAGATATTGTATACTTCAATACAGGCTAAAGCCTAAGTTGAGGGTGACCGGTGTATGGGTAAAATAAAAAATAAGGTGGTGCGTTGGGAATGAGGAGAAAAAGAAGATAATCATGTACCGGGTGCAAGAAAAAGAAAGAGATGCCTTAGATTGAGATTAAAAGCAAAATGAAGTGTAAAAATGAGGCAAAATCTGAAAAATGAGAAGAAAATACCCAAAAAAGCTTGAATGTGGAAACAGGGAGAAAAAGGTGAAAATATTCTAGTTGGTAAAGTGAAAGTGATGAAAAACGTAGTTCAAGGATGACTTTTAGTCACTATTTTTCCAAAATACCATACCAAAGCCCCTTGAGCCTATGTTACAAGCCTAGAAAGTCCTAAAGTGATCCTAGTCCAGTTGGTTGAAAATCTGAGTCATGAGTATAGGGGAAAGCCTATGGTATTAGTCATGATGCATGAATATCTTTTGTGAGAGTGAGTGTGTTTGCACAGTCCCGAAGCTAAATTTGAAATCATCACTGAGTGTCAAAAATGAGACTTCTTTCTGTGAGGGCATTTGTATTGCATTGTTAGCATTTGACTTGTTCAGTGATTGTGGTCTGTTGATATTCCCTTGCTTGTCATAGTTGTGTTGTCAAATGCACCAGTGTGTTTTGGTTTGCTAAATAGCTATCTGATCTTGTTTTGAAAAGTTGGTGTGGGTACCGGAGTCTGAATTGTATGTGATGTATGCCATTGGGTTGAGGTCTGCATGTTGCTATATTGTCTATGTAGATTGAGTCTTTGCTTGAGGGGAAGCAATAATTTTAAGTTAAGGGTGTTGATGTGCTGTCAAAATACAACACATTTGATGCTTAAAACTTAGGATTTTGTGTGTTCTTTTGAAATTTATAGTTTGTATATGTTTTTGGTGTTTAGTTTGCAGGAAAGCAGGTTGGCATGATTTTCAGGACAAAATTGTAGACTCTTCTAGTTTTTAATGGTTTACGGGACCCTATACGAGTCGTAGATCACTCTACGAGTCGTATAAAATGGTTCCGTGAAGAATTCTAGTGAAGGACCAGTTGATGCAGATGAAGTCTACGAGAGTACAATACGAGTTGTGCATCAGTCTACGACTCGTAAAGTTGATTCGTAGTAGTGAAGTCCAAAATCTCAAGAGCTAAATTTGATACCCCGATTACGACTCGTAAATCAGTTTACGAGTCGTAAATGCCAGTCGTAGAAAGTCGACGATCAGATTTTCTATTTTTTAGGACTTATTTGTAGACACTATAAATAGTAAATTTTTAGGTCATTATTCAGAGAGTACAGTAGAGAACGTCATTAGAAAGTACTTTTAGGGTTTTGTACTTGGAGATTTCAATTTTGGAGGAGAATACACTTGTGATTCATTGTATCTTCAAATCTTGTGATTCTCAATATATTTTGGATTCGCTTGTTCTTCAACTCAATTAGGTAAGCGATTAATTATGTTTTCTTAATTCATGATTTCTCCATCTACCCATAGCATGAGTAGCTAAATCCACAATTTGGAGTTGTGGGAACCATAAAGATCTAACCAAATAAACCCGGATAATTTATAATTCTTGGAATGGGTATTTACATGTATGAATCAATTCTCTTCATTTTACATGTTTTCTAGTGGTGGCCAACATTAGACTTGCCTAGTGTTACGTTCTCGATCCAGGTGATAATGAATAGGAAAAGAGATTGATTAATAAGATTCGATGATGTGTTCTCGTCTAATCAACCAAACCAGACCAAGGGGAGGTTGACTGGGACTATAGGTAATGGTTAGTATTGCACACTATGGAGATGGGCCAAGTCACATAGTGAAATTGGCCTCTTACCTTTGACCAAAGGGCTTGGTGAACTTAAATTACCATCCTACATGCTATACTCTAGTCGAGAATTGGGTTATCTAGGGATATTGAGTTGGTGAGTCATGGGGAACACAATTCCCAAGTTGCTCTCCATTATTAATTGTCTCTTGCTTTAGTTAGTTTAGTTTAATTTCTTGTTGACATTGCAAACCCCCCTCTTTCAGGGGAATTGAGTTGTTAATTACTTGAATTGTGTATTGGTGAATTCGTAGTGAGTCTCCGTATTCACTATGGGATTCGATCCTAACCTTGGATAGGTATAATATTTGACAACAACCATTTTATTCTCCAAAAGAGAGGTGTAACTTCTGCGTGATCAAAGATTATGGCGCCGTTGCTGGGGAATACGACTAGACTTAATTAAATTCACTAATAATTGTAATTCAAGTGTTAATCTTTAGTTCCCTTGTATTTTACTTTTGTTTTGTTTTTGTTTTTTTGCAGGGTATATTAGTAGTGTATGCCCAACACCAGGAGTCAAGGCAATCCCTTAACTCCACTTGATCCAGAGATCCAAAGAATTACAGGAAGAATGGCCTAAGAAAATGCTAGCATCGCGGGTAATGCAGCCTTGAATTGGAATGTTAATGATGATGATCGAAATGACAACCCACCTCTTATGGGGAATATTCCACAACCTTAAATTTTCAATGACAATGCTTACCGGTGGAATCAATATAGATTGAACCCTATGGCTATGGATGTGACCGGGGCTATTGTGTTTCCACCACTATCGGCTAACACAAAGTTCACAGTTTCTAGTGGGTTACTTGAAATGCTGCAAAACCATGGATTATTTATGGGCCTAGCATAAGAGGATTCACATAGCCACTTGTACAATGTGGCATTTGTTTGTAAGAGTGTGATGGGTACATATAATCTGTCTATGGATACTATGGGACTTCGTGTTTTCCCATTGTCTCGTATAGGATGGCTATGTGAACTCCCACAGAGTTCAGTCACTAGTTGGGCAGATTTGCAGAATGCCTTTTTGGAGAGGTACTTCCATAGATCGAAGAAGCTCAAGTTAATGGATCAGATCAACAACTTTGAACAACTTCCTGGTGATTCAATTAGCACTACATGGGAGTAGTTTACTAAGTGTTTGAGGAGCGTCCCTGACCACAAGATAGTTGGATGCCTTGGTGGAGATCTTCTACCATGCCCTTGATGAGAATAGTCAAGCTTGTGCCGAAACCATTATGGGTGGCATGTTTTTAGGTCAACTATTTGCAAGGATTGCCGAACTAAGGAACAAATGGTCAAGACGAATCTTGTATGGAGACAGCGTGACAGAGCTTCTATGAGGATTTCATGTGCTACTAATGTTGGTTCAGAGCAAGCCAAGATCAATGAGGAGATTATGCAACAACTTGCTCAACTTCACACAAGTATGGATGTTGTGATCAAGCAGAATCAGGAAAGAGTGAATGCGGTAGTTCATCAAACTCCACGTGCACCCATTTATGAGGAGTCTTATTTTGAGGAGGATGCTTGCTTTGTGATTGATTAGATGGGGGGTTTCCGGGCCAATGCCCAGAGGTCCAATCAAGACTATTGGCGCCAAGGTCAAGGAAACCAAAGATGGAACTATGGTAGAGATAGAGCTTAGAGAGACAACTGAGGTGGTTATTATGAGAAGAATAGGGGTCCTGACGTAGACTGGGGCAGAGGATGGTTTTATAAATAGTCCATATGTGCCACCACATAATCAAGACACCGATACAAATAATTCTAGAATTGAGGAGATGTTTGATTGTTTGTTGAAGAAGGCCGAGACACAAGATGAAACTCTAAGGGGAATAAAATATGATATTTCAAGCATTAATCAATAGATAGTCTCATTCTATGGCTATTAAACAACTTGAGTAACAATTTGATCAAGTGTCAGCTAAGTTGAATCAGCGTCAAAAGGGTACATTGCCTAGCAACAGAGTTTAAAATCCAAAGCATGAAGGGCAATGTATGGTGGTTACTACTAAAGGTGGTAAGAGTATCATTGATTCTCCTATGCCGGTTGAGGTAGAAGCTGTTTATGAGAAGATAGTTGCAGATAAGGGTGTGGTTGAAGGAGATGATTGTGTAAAAGATAGGGTGAGTAAGGTAGCTAAAGAGCCGCTGAAGTATAAGCCCGTCCTTAGGCCTCCTCCTCTTTTCCCTTAAAGACTCAAAAAGAGGGAGGAGGAAGAAAGTTCAAACACTTTCTCTCTATGCTTAAGCAACTATCCATCAACATCCCTGTTATTGAAGCTTTGGAGAAAATCCTGGGTTCTGCAAAGTACATGAAGGATTTGGTTACCAAAAAGCACAAAGTGAATCAACAGCTTTCTCAAGAGTTTCAACATTGTAGTGCTATCACTACTAAACCTTTGGTTCAAAAGCGTGATGACCCATATGCTTTCACTATACCTTGCACTATAAGAGATGTGGAGTTCGCAAGGGCACTATATGATTTAGGTGTAAGTATTAATTTGATGCTTATTACGGTTTACAAAAAGCTTGGTTTGGGTGCTCCTACTCCCACTGACATGCGGTTGTTGATGGTGGATAGAAGTGTGAAGAAACCTGTGGGGATACTTTATGATGTATTGGTAAAAGTTGAAAAATTCATATTCCCTGCAAATTTTGTGACTAGACTGTGAGTTTGATTTTGCAGTTCTAATCATTTTGGGAAGACCATTCCTAGCCACGGGACGAGATCTAGTGGATATGGAGGTCGGTCAACTCAGGTTTAGAGTGAATGATGAAGAATTTGTCTTTGATATCCTTCAGTCTATAAAGCATCCTGATGAGTTGAAAAGTGAGGTTTGGGTAATTGGTGAAGTCTAGTAGCCAATTTGTCTAAGTAATGTCGTGATAATAAATCAGGCACTAATTGGGAGGCAACCCAAGGATTTTGATATTTTAGCTTAGTTTTGAATTTATCTTGAATTTTTGGATTCTTAGGTAGTTGTTTGATTGTGTTTTGATTGCTATTTTTCACATTGGATTTGTTACATATAGGGTGCAAGTGAATTTTATTAAGAGTGTGTAGGTAAAAGACTAAGGTAACAAATTTTGCTGAGAAATGCATCAGGTACAATTTTTATGAATGGACTTACGAGTCGCATTGCACTTTACAACTCATAACCCCATCTCGTAAAGATATACAGTGACTATGAACAGTGTGCCCTCAACCCATGAGCCAACTTTATGACTCATAGATAAAGCTACGAGTCGTGAATGGGGTTTATGCGACTCAAGTAAGATTTTGAATTTTTCTAATTGTTGAGAGGTCTACGAGACCAGGACTTACGGGTTGCATATTCATATATGACTTGTAGTCAGGGTTTTGTAAGCCTAAGTCCAGTAATTTTAACTATGACTCCGTAAAGGTATAAAAGTGAGGTCAAAATATTTTGACTCCACTTTTGACCCAATTGACCATAATTTACTAAAAGTTTTCCCTTCCCCTCTATTTTCGATCAAATTCTGGCTAGTGAAACCAATTCCGGCATCTAGGGTTTCAGGTTCAATCATCTTCTTCCTTTTTGTTCTTTAAGTTATTCTTCATTTGTGGTAAGTTCTTGATTTAATCTTGATCATTAATTTGCTTTGATTTGTACCTATTTGACTTGATGAACATGTTGGTTTGATTTTTAACCGGTGAATTCAAACGATGAAGGTGGAATTAGGGTTGCCTTTGATTGAATCTAATGTTTGTGTTCGGAAGTGAATGTTTGTCTTGATTTATTGCTAAATGCTATGCCTATTGAACCGTCGTCCATGCTTTATTGGTTAATATTGCCTGATTTGTCATGATGAGTTATTGGGTTTTATCATGGGCATACAGATTTGTAATCAGAATGGTTGAAATGATAAGATATTGATACTAAATAGTTATCGAGGAGGTGTTCTTATGTTGAAATTATCGTGGGTATTGATTGTTATGTGCTTTTCATGTTTGGGTACCTGTATGCTTGCTTCGATGATGGTAGCATAATGTTTCAAATATTTTTAGGGTCTAGGTAATGGACTTAGAAATATCACGTACCTGGTATTTCTTATTCGAGAGACTTTTACAACTCGTAGATGAGTCTAAGAGTCATAATTTCCCCTCGTGGGAAGTTCCAGACACTTGTGGGAAGTATTCATTAGACGAGACCTTCTATGAGTCATAGATCACTTTATGGCTCGTAGATAGGTCTCACAGATCCTTGCCTGTTCTGAATTACTCTCTGGAATTTTATGCGAACTCAGTTTATGACTCGTAAACCAATTTATGAGTCGTACCTGGGTGTTGTAAACTTTTCCAGTGACCTTTGTTGTTCTGAAGCACTGATCTACGAGAGCATTTTACGACTCGTAGTTCTCATTATGACTCGTAAAATGCCTCTCATAGAGCCTTTATACAACTGATTCAATGAAGTTTTTGCTTTTCGTTTCTTGATTGTTGGGGCTAATGATGGTTCGATTATGTTTATTTTTCAAATACTATGTCCCTAAAAGGAAATCGCTCAAAGATTGAGGCTTTTAGGAGGAAACTTAGAGATGATCCTACAGATGATGATCATTTAGGTGATGATCTGACCTGTAAGCTGAGTGGGTTATTGGAGATATATGATGCCAGCTTGACCTAGAGATACCTCGAGCACAGACTAGATCTGTTGCCTGGTCTAAGGCCAGACTAGATCTGGTGCTAGGTCTGGGTAGCCTCAGACTCAGAGTACTAGTCCTTCCCAGTCTGATGAGGAAGCTAGTGAAGAGATGAGGAGTAGCATGCCCCAGATAGCCCCTTCTAGGGAGGAGCAGAGTTCATAGGAGGCCTCCGTGGATAGAGGAGATGCCGAGTCCTTCATCACACCATCTTCATCATCAGCACTGGATTCTACTACTCATCAGTGGTGCATCGAGGGTATGAAGGCTAAATATTTGGAGGGCATTCAACCCAAGAAGTTGGGAAAACCCACCCGTTTAATATATGAGGAGCCTAGGGTTATTGATGATGGACTTAGCCATGTCCTAGGTATACAGGACACGATGATATGATATAGGTTGAGGTGGCTGATAAAGTCTCTTGGAGGATACTCCCCTATGTTGGTGAGGGAGTTCTATCTATCTTATGCCTCCATGATTCAGTGCGATCTTCCTAAGGGGAAGAAGGCTATCTCACAATGCAGATTAACAGAGGTACGGTGAGAGGTCGGCGAGTTGATATTTCTGAGGAGACCATCAGCCACCTGCTTGCTGGTCCCGAGTATTGTGGCCGTAGGTCTACAACAGAGTTTGATCATAGGCTGGGGATGGCTCGGAGCTTGTTAATTATGGAGGATCCTAAGCATCATAATTCTCTTTTGAGATGGGTGGACGTTCATATTGCGGAGCAGGACCTAGAGCCTTCTTGGGTCACCACCCACACTGAGCCTATAGTGAAGGCTTCATTGAGCTTCCCCGCCATGTTTTGGTGGGACACTGTTAGATCACGCATCTGGACGACCTTGGCAGATTACTTACTTACATTGGAGTGTGTAATATTATTTGACAACATCTTAGCTTTCTACGACATTGATTGGGCCTGACTCATAGCCGAGCAAATACATGAGTCAGCAATGAGAGGGCTACCTCCATCACATTTTTGGCTTTGATATACAGACTCTCTATAAAATCGAGGGTGGAGATCTTGCACCACCTGGACCAGATAGTTGAGGCCCAACATACGTTGGAGCCTAACCTGATAAAGGCTGATAAGTTCTATGTGACAACCTGACGAGAACAACCTACATCACTACCACAGATGTTTGCCCTAGAGCCACTCCTGAGGGTTCGACGACTGCCACCACCACTACTGTTGCTTCCACTACTGATGGGAGACCCCAGCAGCTCGAGGTAGTTGATATTGAGAGGGGGTCCTACTACAGCTGCTCCTACACCAGAGGCCACCATTTCACAGCCTTCTACACAGAGCGTGGTTTATGTGTTCGCTGTTTCTATTCTGGCCATGGCGTAACAATTACCATGTGCTCAGGCCAGTTGTCTCAACTTATCAAGCAGCTCAGGTAATAGGTCCGGCAAGCTATTGCGGATTCAAAGGAGCAGAGCCGGGCGTTCACCATCTCTACTATTTAGGAGCGTTTTCTAGAGTGGACGCCCATATCGATGCCTTTGAGGACCGAGTTCAGAAGAGGTTAGCCTAGGCCCAACCTTCAAATTTGTTAGCTATACATCAGGATATCGAGAAGCTTAGGGATGACAACTTCACTTGTGGTGCCTATGACACTACCAGATACTACATTTACGGAGCTGCTATTTGATTTATTTCCCTCCATGGAGCCTTAACAAACATCCCTGGGGAAGAGACCTTGCACAGATATCGAGCTAGATGAGAGGAATGTACGTGCAAGGTTTTCTGAGGGTGATGAGGATGAGAAGGATGAGCTTGGGCTGGCCTTAAGGACATATAGGTGGTAGGAGGAGATGAGGCTAGCTCGTGAGCATGATCAGGTGAGGGGTATTGGCCTCTTCGAACAGAGTGCAACAGTTGAGGAGACTACCTCGCAGGAGAGGGATGGCCAAACTCAACTACAAACTGGCACTTAGGCGCCAAGGTTTGTTTTTGGCCGCTACTTATTCTATTTTGCTTGATTTGGTGCATTGGGTACAATGCACAATTTTTTTAATGGGGTATGGGTAGTTATGGGCCTTGGTGAAGTCTAAGTAGCTTATGGTCCATAACTACCCCAAATTTTGATCCCAATATTTTCTTGCGTGTGTTATTTTTCCTCGTGGATATTTAATTTTTATTGAACCGACACGTTTATGATGTTTAGATATATTTGTAGCATATAGTACAAATACTTATGGCATATAACATGTTTTATGTTTTGTTTTGAAAATTGATACCCACCAAAATTTTTTTGATCAGTAGTTAAATGGCAACCATGCAAGTTTGAGTGTTTGGCAATAGTTGTTCTGATGAGGGTAATTGAGACATGAAGCATGATCTATGAGTCGCTTGTTGATAATATATGCAATGCGATGTGAGTGTGAGCTTATTTTGCTAGATTGTGCATTTTGTGCTAATTCAGAATTTGCCCTATTACTCTAAGTTAGATTGTACATTAAATGGATTAGGAAGGGATTTTGAGCCTTTGTTCTTTAATTAGTCCACCTTAGCCTAATATGACCAACCAAATGAAGTTTAATCCCCTGTTCCAAATATTTGAGCCTTACATGTACAGATTCTTTGAAAGACACCTAATTAGTCTAACCTTGTCTAGTGAAAAACCTTGAAATTTACACTGGTCTGTTCTTGAGCATTGTGGACCTTGATTGAGGCAAAGAAAAAAGCTTAAGTTGAGGGTGGCTACCAAAAGTACCCCTGGTTTTGGGAATAGATATTGTGTAATTCAATACAGGCTAAAAGCCTAAGTTGAGGGTGGCCAGTATATGGTAAAATCATAAATATAAGGTGGTGAGTTAGGAATGAGGAGAAAAAGAAGAAAATCATGTATCGAGTTCAAGAAAAAGAAAAAGATGCATTAGATTGAGATTAAAAGCAAAATGAAGTGTAAAATGAGGAAAAAGCTGAAAAATGAGAAGAAAATACCCGAAAAAGCTTGAATCTTGAAAAAGGTAGAATAAGGTGAAAATATTCTTGTTGGTAAGGTGAAAGTGATGAAAAACGTAGTTCAAGGATGACTTTTAGTCACTATTTTTCCAAATGCCATACCAAAACCCCCTGAGCCTGTGTTACAAGCCTAACAAGTCCTAAAGTAATCCTAGTCCAATTGGTTGAAAATTTGAGTCATGAGCATAGGGGCAAGCCTATGGTATTAGTCATGATGCATGAATATATTTTTTTAAAGTGGGCGTGTTTGCACAGTGCCAAAGTTAAATTTAAAATCATCATTGAGTTTAAAAATATGACTTTTTTCTATGAGGGCATTTGCATTGCATTGTTAGCATTTGACTTGTTCAATGATTGTGGACTGTTGATATTCCCTTGCTGGTCATAGTTGTATTGTCAAATGCACTGGTGTGTTTTAGTTTGCTAAATAGCTATCTGATTTTGTTTTGAAAAGTTGGTGTGGGTACCGGGGTCTGAATTGTATGTGATATATGCCATTGGGTTGAGGTCTATGTGTTGCTATATTGTCTATGTAGATTGAGTCGTCGCTTGAGGGCAAGCAACAATTTTAAGTTGGGGGTGTTGATGTTCTGTCAAAATATAACACATTTGATGTTTAAAACTTACGAGACCTGTCTGCGAGCCATAAATTGCTCTACGACTCGTAGAAGGTCTCGTTTGATGGATACTCAAAAACTTTAAGTTTCTGAAATCTTGTACGAGGGGCAATTATGATTCATGGAATGATCCACAGGTCGTAAGAGCCACTCGGAAAATCAATTACCTGAGTTTCTAAGCCTATCATAACGGATCCCATATGACTTTTTCAACATTTATTCTACCAGCATTGAAGAAAAACACACACACCCACATGATTCACATACCACAACCAATACCCCAACATGATATTCAATGCATATAGCCCATCAAAAATAATTAGACATGTTTTCCCAACTATTTCGACCACATATGAGCAATTACTCAACAAACTTACACACTATGTTATCACCTACCAATTTTCACACAATATCAATTCATCACACATGGTGGGTGATTCAATAGAAGCCAATTATTCTATTGAAATCATGTAAATAAGGTAGTGATTCCCAATTTCAGCCTTAGATAATTATTCAAACATGGGCAACTCAAACTCAAATTTCACACATGGATTTTGTGTCTAAACTACCATTCCAAACATATTTTCCAACTCAATCATACATACATAGGCAAATTAAAGATTTTTAACCTACTGAAAACTTACCAAGTTGTGTAATTAACTTGTAGAAGATGAAGGAGGTGAAGAGGCAATAAACCCTAGGTCATCCAAAATTAACACCGAAAAGTGGGGGTACGACTATCATTGGTGGTCGGAATCACTTGAGGGTGGGGTTGGCCGGGTATATTTATAAATTAGGTCTAAAATGGTGTCAAAATAATTTGACTCCATTATTTATACCTTGACCGGGTCAACTGAAATCTAATTGGCCTGGACTCTACGAAACCCTTGTTACAGGAGTAGAGTGTTTTACGGCTCGTGAACTATGGTTTCATAGAATATCCAAACCCTACATTTTAGGACTGGGTTTCATGAACTAGTCTATGAGTCGTAGAGTGGTTTACAACTAGTAGAGTTAGTCGTAGAAACCTCAATACTTTTCAGAAAACTTACCTGGGATCCATGAGCCCCATTCATGACCCATAGTTTTATCTGTGAATCATAAAGTTAGCTCGTGGACTGGAGTGTACATCTTCTTGCTTACTAGAAATCTCTACGAGATGGTGTATGGGTCATAAAGTGATTTACGACCCGTAGAACTAGTCGTAGAGGTATTTCATGATGCTCTTCTCAACCAAAATTGACTGGCTTAGCCATGTACCTACATATTCTTCATAGAACACACTGTTACCCTATACGCAACCAGCCCAATGTCCAAAACTACAATCAAAATACAAGAAAACAAACTATCTATGAGTCCCAAAACTGAATATAAACCTACAATTACACTTATTACATCAAAAACCTTGGGTTGCCTCCCAAGTAGTGCCCAATTTATTGTCGCGGCATGACTTGGACAAATTGGTTACTCAGAGTTCACCAATTGCCCAGACTTCATTTTTCAAGTCATCTGGACGCTTCATGGACTAACAGATGTTGAAGGTGACTTCGTCATCATTCAATATGAACCTGGGCTGACCGACTTCCATATCTATTAGTGCTCGCCCAGTGGCTAGGAATGGTCTCTCCAAGATGATCGGGACATCGAAGTCAACTTTGTAATCTAGGATCACAAAGTCTACGGGGAATATGAACTTCTCAACTTTGACCAACACATCATACAATATTCCCACAGGCTTCTTCACCGTGTGATCAACCATCAATAACCGCATGCTTATTGAAGTGGAGCCTCAAATCCAAGCTTCTTGAAGACCGGAAAGGGGCATCAAATTAATGTTGGTGCGTATGTCACATTGTGCCCTTGCAAACTCCACATCTCCAATGGTGTAGGGTATGGTGAAAGCACTGGGATCTTCTCGCTTCTGAAATAAGGACCTTGTAGCAATAACACTGCAATGCTGAACCTCTTGGGAGAGCTCCTGATTCACAGTGTGCTTTTTAGTAACCAGGTCCTTCATGTGCTTCGCATACCCAGACATTCTCTCCAATGCCTCAATGAGAGGGATGTTGATGGAGAGCTGTTTCAACATGGAGAGAAAGTGCTTGAATTTTCCTTCCTCCTTCATTTTTTGATTCTTTGAGGGAAGGGAGAAGGAGGCCTAGGAATGGGCTTCAAATTCTGTGGTGCATTAACAACTTCACTCACCCATCCTTGCCACGATCATCTCCTACATCTGCATCCTTGGCTGCAACTACTATTTCTCAAATATCATTCTCATCAATTAGCATGGGAGTATCAATAGTGCTCTTTCCACCCCGAGTAGTAATCGTCTTGCACTGCCCTTCATTTTTAGGATTCTGAACTATGTTGCTAGGCAATGTACGCCTCGGATGATGATTAAGTTGCATCGATAATTGAGTAAACTGTTGTTCAGGTTATTTGATAGCCACAAAGTGAGACTTAATTTTCTGATTGATCCTAGAAATCTCAGATTTCATACCCCTCAAAGTCTCATCCCGTGTCTCAGCTTTCTTTAACAGGTGGTCAAACATTTCCTCAATTTTGGAACTACTTTCACCTGTCTCGCGGTTATGTGGTGGCACATAGGGGATGTTTTAAAGCCATCCCTATGACCCCAATCTGCATCTCTCTCTAGACCCCTATTCCTATCATAATATCATTTGTAGTTGTCCCTGTAAGCTCTATCTCTGTTGAAGTACCGACCTTGGTTTCCTTGACCTTGGCGCTAATAGTGGTGATTGGACCTTTGGGCATTGTTCCGAATGCCCCTAGTTCGATCAGCAACAAAACATGCATCCTCATCATAATAAGGCTCCTCATACATGGGTGCACGTAGAAACTGATGAACCACTGCATTGACTCGCTCTTCATTCTGCTTCATCATCACCTCCATCCCTGTGTGAATAAAGGCAAGCTCTTACATGATTTCTTCATTGATCTTTGGTTGCTCCGAACTAACACTGACAGTGCACAAACTTTTAGTAGATGCTCTGTCTCTTTGCCCCCATGCATGATTATTCTTGACCACTCTCTCCATCCGCTCTATGATCCTTGTAGACGATTGATCTAAGAACATGCCCTCCATGAAAGTGTCAGCAGAAGCCTGACTGTTCTCATCAAAGGAACAGTAGAAGATCTCCACCAAGGCATCATCAACTATGTTGTGGTCTGGGACATTCCTCAAGCATTTGGTGAACCACTTCCAAGTAGTACTAATCGAATCACTAGGAAGTTGCTCAAAGTTATTGATCTGGTCCTTCAACTTGAGCTTTTTCGATCTATGGAAGTACCTCTCCAAAAAGGTCTTCTGAAAGTCTGCCCAACTGGTGGTTGAACTTTGGGGAGCTCAGATAGCCATAATGTTGTATTGCTTGTCATAGACAATGGGAAGACATGAAGTACCACAACATCCATAAAAAGATTCTGTGTTCCCATTACACTTTTGCAGATGAATGCAACATTATGTAGGTGGCTATGGGGATCCTCCGATGGTAAGCTCGCAAATAGCCCACGGTTCCACAACATCTGAAGCAACTCCCTCGAGACTGTGAACTTTGTGTCTGCCAGTAGTGGTGGCAACACAATAGCTCCAGTCACCTCCATAGCCATAGGATTCAGTCCGTATTGGTTCCACTGATAAGCATTGGCATTAAATCCTAAGGTTGTGGAGCAATGTCCTCAAGAGGAGGTGCATTCTCATGATCAACATTTTCATTCTCGTTGCTGTTCAGAGTTGCATTGGTCACATTGTTAGCGTTGTCTTGGGCCATTCTCCTCAATGGTCGGTGAATATCTGGGTCAAATAGAGCCAAGGGTCTGCCTCTACTTTATTTATTGGGCATACACTACACTTACACCCTGCAAAGGAATCTAAAACAAAAACAAAAACAAAAACAAAAACAAAACGTAAATGTGGCATATAAGGATTAACACCCTAATCACTATGAATTATCTAAGTCTAGCCGTATTCCCGTGTAACGGCACCAAAATCTTGATGTCGCCCAAGTTACGCCTCCTTTTAAAGGGTAAAGAGATAACTATCAAGAAATAGATCCTAACCAAGGTTAGGGTCTAACCCATAGGGAATACATAGACTCAAGAGAATTCAATGATTGAAATTCGAGTTGTTAACCAACTTACTTCCCCAAAAGGTGAGGGGGTTTGTAATAACCAATGGAATATAAGATTAAACTAATCAACATAAGGGTGAAATCAATATATGGAGAGAAACTAGGGTACTGTGTTTCCCATGATTCCCTAACTCAGTATCACTGAATAACCTTATTCTTTTCTAGTGTGTAACATGCAGGACGGTAAGTTAAGTTCACCAAACCCTTTGGTCAAAGGTGAGAGGTGAATTTCACTATGTGACTTGGACCATATCCATAGTGTACATTACTAACCCTTACCTATTAGTCCCAATTCAATCTCCCCTTGGCCCAGTTTAGTTGATTAGAGGAGAACACATTAATCGAATCCTATTAATTAATTTCTTTTCTTTTTCATTAATACCTTGGTCTATTCAGTAACACTAGGTGGGTTCTAATGTTGGCCACCATCAGAAAACATTCAAAGCGAAGAGAGTTAACTAATACATGATTACACACTTTCCAAGAATTATGAATTGTCTGGTTTTATATTGTTAGTTATTCATGGTTCCTACAACCCTAGTTGTGGATTTGGCTACTCATGCTTTGTGTTGAAGCAAGAATTATGAATTGCAAAAATGTAATTGAACACTTACAATTGAATTAAGAATAAACAAATCCAACTTCCAAGAGAATCACTAGATTAAAAGTGAAATTCCAATACAAGTGTTCTCGAAGACTCTCCAATGTAATCTCACTATTTTCTGTCTCTAACTACCGAGTTCTCTGATTATTATGCGAAAACCTTTGAAAAATAACCTTAAAAACCTATTTATAATAAGTAAAATACAAGTCCTAATGAAATAGGATAACTAGTTGGCATGCCATACGAAAGGGGTTTATGGGCTGTATTGCATTTCACGACCCGTAATCGAGGTCTTGTACACAACTTCTAGAAATTTGGACTTCAAGTTTATGACACCCCTCTATGACTCGTAAAATAGTTTACGATCTGTAAAATGGTTTCGTCTGATGAATCTTCAAAAGTCCCAATCTCTGATCCTCAGGGCATGAACTATCTTATACAACTCGTAAAACCTTCCATGACTCTTCTGCATGTAGAAAATATCCCTTGACTGAAATTATCCATGAAACCCACTTCATGGCCTGTAGAATGATCTGCGGCGCGTAAAGGTCTCATACTGCATCAAAATCAGCAACTGCTGTATTTCTTCTAAAAATCAATGCCAAACCTGAAATCCTGCAAATATAACACAAAAACACATAAAACCAACTAACATCGCATTAAGAACGCACAAAATTCCAAGTTTTGAGCATCAAAAGTGCTGTATTTTGACATCAAATCAACAACTTTTTGCCCACATGAATGCATCAATAACTGAAACATTATTTTCATGAAATCCCAAACTCATGCATCAAAAATCATCAAATTTTGCTCCTTTAAGTATGTATGCATTCAACATGATGTAGAAGGGCTGAAGTTCAAGACTTGAAATCATAGATAGGATTGAATTATTATCTTAGGTTGAATAGAGTGGAAGAGATAAGGACATCTCTTCTTCATGTCAGCTTCGACTACCCAAGTGACATTTTTGACTTGTTCATTCCTCCAAAGGACCTTAGCGGGCAATAAGTCTTTGTTTCTCAACCACTTCACTTGTCTTATCATAGCCCAAGCCTAGGTCCTAGACGTGACATGACGAATGGAAAAGGAATCCTAAACAAGCCTTTTAACTTATAATTACACATCATTGGTCGCGAAAGCATATAAAAACATAAAAGAGTAAGAATAGGGGTAAAGGGGCTAAGGGAAAAGCTTGCATCACATCATAATCAAGAGACAAAGAGTCAACGCTCATATCATTGACACATAACATGTCAAAAAAGTACCTCTAATACATAGATAAGAGCGGGGCCTAAGACAAAGCAACTAGGCTCTCCCTGATAGTCAAAATAGAACATAAAGAAGAATGTCTCAATACATAACAAGAGAACATAGACTAAGGTCCTCGAAGTGGAGGACTCCCCAACTAGCTTGAGTAGCACTGAACTAGCCACGTGGAGGAGGATGGTCAACTTGGCTCTAGTTCGTATATGGTGATATCATATAGGCAAGAGTATGCGTTAGTACATTTGAATGTACAAAGTATGTAGGATGCAATGCAACAAGAGATAGGTACCTTGATCAAAATGCATAACAATAGGCAATAGGCATAATATAACAACATGGAATATATGATCAATGCTGGTAGTAAAACATGCTTAAGTATCTCGTGCTCATACAGGATATCATATATGTAGAAGAGACCAAGCTAGATTTCCAAAGTACAAACCCCTTGGTATGTTAGTGATGATAGCACCCATCATCCTAGTGTGTGAGGCATAAATCCCTCATCTAGGTTAGTGACAATTTCACCTACCACCCAAGTGTGTGAGGTACAAACCCCTCATCTAGGTTAGTGGCAATTTCACCTACCACCCTAGTGTGTGAGGTACAAACCCCTCAACTAGGTTAGTGGCAATCTCACCTACCACCCTGGTGTTTGAGATATTAACCCCTCAACTAGGGTACCCGGGCTCTTAGTCCCTCACTCACCCCCCCGGATCGGGCATGGTCTAATGCAACACTTTATATAGAATTCATCACATACATAAGATCATTTCATAATCATATAGTCATTCATATCATATCTCATGTTTTGAACCTTTAATTCCTCAAGAAACCACAACCAGAAATTTTGTCAAACACTTGTGTCACGCCCCAAGTTCCCGTAGGGCGGACCGGCACCTGTTACCGATAAGGCTTCGGGAGAACCAACCTATAACCATGCTCGTTCTATCCATATTATGCGTGGTTTCTATCTTTA
>JAPFFP010084083.1:0-21906 GCA_026153255.1 Solanum medicagineum | reverse complement strand
ACCACCTTCTTTGTCTCAAGTTGAGATCTTTTTGAATGAAGACATATTGAAGACTCTTATGATCGGTAAACATATTAACATAACCCCAATAGTGATGCCAAGTTTTCAAAGCAAAGACCACGGCGGCTAACTCAAGATCATGGGTAGGATAATTCTTCTCATGTACTTTGAGTTGTTAAGAAGCATAGGTTGCCACCTTACCATTTTGCATCAACACACAACCCAAACCAACCTTTGAAGCATCAAAATATACAACAAATCCTTCTAGCCCTTTCGATAGTGACAATATAGGAGTGGACACAAGCTTCTTTCAATGTTTAGAAACTCTTTTCACACTCATCGGTCTACATAAATTTGGCCTTCTTTTGAGTCAATTTGGTCATAGGAGAAGCAATAGAAGAGAACCCATTCACAAACCTCCGGTGATAACCCACTAAGCCCAAAAAGCTCCTAATATCCGACGGGGTCAATGGTCTAGGCCAATTTCTAATCATATCCGTCTTTTTAGTATCCACCTTAATACCATCCCCCTACACCACATGACCTAGAAAGACATCCTCTTTTAACAAAAATTCACATTTTTGATACTTGACATACAACTTCTCTTCCTTCAATCTTTGTAGCACTACTCTCAAATGGCCCATATGTTCCTCCTCACAATGTGAATAGATCAAAATATCACGAATGAACATCACAACAAACGAATCAAGGTAGGGTTTGAAGACCCTATTCATAAGATCTATAAAGATAGTCAGTGCATTGGTCAACCCAAAAGGCATCATAACAAATTCATAATGCCCATATCTAGTCCAGAAAGCCATCTTAGGAATATCACACTCCCTCATCTTCACTTGATGGTACCCGGACCGAAGATCAATCTTAGAGAAGTATCTAGCCTCTTGCAATTGGTCAAACAAATCATCAATCCTTGGTAGAGAATAATTATTTTTGATGGTGACCCTATTAAGTTGCTGGTAGTCAATACACATTCTAAGGGACCCATCCTTCTACTTCACAAACAAACCAGTCTAAGATGATTGGCTAGGCCTAATAAAACCCTTCTCCAACAAATCCGTCAATTGCTCCTTCAACTCCTTTAACTCCATCGGGGCCATGCGATAAGGGGGAATAGAAATGGGTTGAGTATCGGGAAGGAGGTCCATACTAAAATCTATTTTCCTTTCGAGAGGAACACCATGAAGGTTATTTGGGAAGATATCTAGGAACTCATTTACCACCGGAACCGACTCAATAGGAATGGCCTTGGACTCCACATCCCTAACCCTCACAAGATGATAAAGACACCCCTTAGAGATCAACTTATGGGCTTTAATGCAGGAGATAAATCTACTCTTGACCACAACATCATGACTCTCCCACTCACTAACGGGTTCATTTGGGAATTGGAATTTGACCCTACAGGTTCTACAATCAGTAGAGACATAGTATACATGCAACCAATCCATCCCAAGAATAATGTCAAAATCTAACATGTCCAACTTAACAAATTCACATGGCAACAATTTATGCAAAATGCAAATGAGGAAATTTTTATAGACTTTACTAGCAACAATAGATATACCAACAGGAGTAGACACCTCATATGGCTGACATAACAATTCGGGTTCAACATGAAACTTTTTGGCAACAAAGGGGGTAACAAAAAAAAGAGTGGCACCTGGATTAGTCAATGCCTACATATCAAAATCAAAGACTTTTAACATACCGATGATGATATCGGGAACATCATGAACCCCTTGCCTCCCTTGGAGTGCATAGAACCAATTGTGCCTTGGGGCACCGCCTTGTTGACCACCCCTCCCCAAAGGAACTACATTAGCACCCCGGCCTTGTGGACGAACATCCTTACCCTTGTTGTGATTACGAGGGCAATCTATCATTTTATGCCCCATTTCCCCACAACCATGACAAGCACCGGTATACCTCATGCATAGGCCAGCATTACCCTTACCACATTGTGGACACATAACATTAGGACCCATACCACCATCACCTTAGGCCCTTAGGATGTCATTAGCAAGCCTTCCTCTATTAGCATTAGAGGACCCTTGGCCTTGATGAAACCGTCCACCTTTAGGACTTTGGAACATACCATCAAAAAGGGCCCTCTTGGCCTCATTACCCCTTTTCTTCCTCAATTTCTCCCCTCCAATTGTTCGACATAGGTCATCAAGCGAGATAAGCCCATGTTATTAATCAATACAGCGACCCGACACTCCTCATTCACTAAATCGGACACACCCATCACAAACTTATTCATTCTAGCACTTGGGTTGGCAACCAAGTGAGGATCATATTTAGAGAGTTGGTTGAACTTGAGGGAATACTCCCTCACACTCATAGCCCCTTGTCTCAAATTCATGAACTCCATCATTTTGGCTTCCCAGAGCTTAAGAGGGAAGAATCAATTAAGAAAAGGCTCCTTAAACTCCTCCCATAGCGCACATTGTTATTCCCTTCTCCTTCTTCCATTGAGTATACCATATTTGTGCCACCCCCTTGAGTTGGTAAGTCTCCAACTCGCCTTTTCTTTCAACCGCACACCCATGATAGCCAAAAACTTGTAAACCTCATCAATGAAGTCTTGAGGGTCCTCATCCACCTTAGAACCATAGAACTCCAGTGGGTTCATCATCATAAAATCCCTTACCCAAGATGCCGATGTAGGAGCATGAGGGTCTTGGGCCCCTTGGTTGGCTTGGTTAGCCACAACTTGTGCTAGCAAAGTGAGAGCATCCCGGAGCTCACCATGAGCCGGTTGTTCCTCGGGAGTGCGGGCCTTTCTTTCTCTTATGATAGGCATGATCTAGCATAGCAAAGAATAATCGTTAGGGCGGAAAACCTTACTTTAACTCTATAGCACGACTTAGAACATAAAGAAAGAAAACATTTCCTAAAACGTCTCATAGCCTCTTGCTCATAGTTGTGGTGTACAACACAACCATGAACAAAACTCTAATCGACGTGGTGTGTTGGATGCTAAGGACCATTAACAACCGAATGCTCTGATACTAAGTTTGTTACGACCCAAGCCTAGGGCCTAGACGTGACATGGCGAATGGGAACCCGAGGGGACCCAAAACAAGCCTCTTTATATATCATTACATATCCTTGGCAGCAGAAGCATTAAACAACATTAATAAGACTAGAAATAAGGGAAAAATGGGTAAGGAGAAAACCTTTCACAACGTAAGACATCATTAAATCAAGAGAGTCAAGGCTCATAACATAATTGGATAACTTGTCCAACAACAATTCTGCTACATAGATAAGAGCGGGGGCCAAGACAAGCAATCAGGCTCACCCTCATAGTCATAGGTATATAATAAAAGAAAGAGAGTCTTAATACATATCATAAGATTAAAGTCATTTTCCCCAGAATTGAGGACTCACCAACTAGCTTTGGGTAGAAGTACTAGCCACGAGAAGGAGGATGACCAATCGGTGCTTCGGTCCCTACATGGTAACATCATGTAGGCATAGAGTATATGTTAGTACGTTTGAATATACTAAGTATATATGATGCAATGGAAAAAGAGATAGACACATGGTAAAATGCAATATTATAAGCGAGAGATAACATATTAGCAATATGACATGAATGATACTTGAAGTCAAACATGCTTATATAGAACATATTACATGTGAAGAAGGTGATCATCATTAGATACCAAGGCCTACTACCTCCTTGGCGAGGGAATTGAGGTATATACCCCCCAATGTGGTAGCACGAGCCTACCACCCCCCAAGCTAGGCGGTTGAGGTATATACCCCCCGATGTGGTAGCACAGGCCTACAACCCCCTGAGCTAGGTGAATTGAGGTATATACCCCTCAATGTGGTAGCAAGGGCCTACAACCCCCGAGCTAGGTGAATGAGGTATATACCCCTCAATGTGGTAGCACGGGCCTACAACCTTTCGAGCTAGGCGAATGAGGTATATGGCCCTCAATGTGGTAGCATGGGCCTACCACCTCCTGAGCTAGTCGAATGAGGTATATACCCCTCAATGTGGTAGTTCGGGCCTACTACCCCTCGAACTAGGCAATTGGTCAACTTTCATCACAATAGATACTTTTCTTGAAATCATTATATAAGTACCTTCCTTTCATCTTCATAGAGTCATTCAAGTCATAGGTCATGCAATGGATCATTAATAGTTCAAGAATCCAAAATCGGACATTTTATCAAACACTTGATGGTATGTAAAGCTAGTGTAAGATCATGCAGTTCAAGAGTCAAATCATGCAAGAAAATCCAATGTAAAACCACCCACAAACACTTGGTAATTCCCTCATCCAATTTTATCAAAGCAAGCATTAGACCATAGATTCATAGCTCAAAACATGCTCAAACAGTCACAAGTTTATGAAACCCCAACATAGTTTATAGTCAAATTCATAATAAGTAAGACCCATAAGTAAATCAACTTATAATCATGCAATTTAGGTAAAAAGGAAGCTTGGGCACCATGGGTGAAAGAATCCAATGGTTGAAACCCACATACCTTGACTTTGGAAAATTCTTGATGAAGATTGGAAATGGAGACTTAAAGCTTGGATAAATTCCTTAAGATCCGGAAGAGATTTGGACACTTGAATTTTAAGAGAAATATTATTCTAAGGGTTTGAGAGAGTATTGGGGAATGTCTTGGATGATATTAAGGTGAAATATGGCTAAGTATAAGTATTTTCACGTATAGGAAGACTTAGGCCCAAGACCCAAAAGCCTCGGGCCGAGATAAAATCACTGGGAACAAAATACACAGGTCCACATCTGGTCCGCGATGCGGACCTATCGCAAAGGTAATTTTACACTGGTCCGCGATGGAGGCGTGTCACGACACCATTGCGGATAGACACTAGATATGGGATTTTTGGAAAATCAAAATTTTGATTTGTTTGCTCTAAACCCAGGGTTAAACCATTTCTTACTCAATTTTGCCCCCCAATTAAGAATATGAAGTTGGATTTCCGATATCACGTACGGATTTTGAGATATATAGAAACTATGATTCCGGGCACTTCCAAGGCACATATTCGGGCACTTTTTGGGGTCATTTCGACCTGCCTTAGAAAAACTATTTCAGATATAGTTCTGAGATGGTGATTCCATACTTAGGAGAATTTTAGTCGGGAAGCCATATGGGAGGCCATACGGGCCGTACCACCTTGTATGTACTGTCTACTTGGCTGTACCACCCTACTTGGTCCCAAATAGTGGGATTTCAAGACTAAGGCCACCACTTGGCCCACCACATGGTCCATAACGTGTCACACGAACTGTGAGAGGTCTATGTGTGGTGTGCCTTAGTTTAAAACTCCACATTTAAGGGCCGAACACTCCCCAAAAGGCCAAGGGCAACTCCGTGGAGGCTCCACACGGGCCGTGTGACCTCAGACATCTAGGGTACCCAGGGAGAGTACCTTAGACATGGCCGACACCCAGAGACTATTGCTATTCCCCAAGCGAACCACTTGGGCTCATCACATTCATTCATTTAATAAAGCTACTCAAGCAGCGGAAAACTAAAGATAATAATGGGCAATCTAATGTCTCAATATAGTATATCAAATAAATAGTCTAGTAAGAAAGAAACTAGCTCAACAAGTCTCAACATCAATACTCAACTCTAGTCTATGAAACCTCTATCACTATCAAATGGTGCCAATGACAGACTTATGGCTACCTCAAATCAAAAGTGAAGCTAACTTAAGTCTAACTTTAATAAGCTAGATGAAAATAAAATAATGACCCTCTGAAGTAAGGGAGGATCACTAACTCAGCTGAATGCTCAGATCTTCAATGATGCGCTTATTGACGATTTCTAGTACCTGTCTCTGCATCATAACATGATGCAGTCCTAAGGGGATGTCAGTACGGTGAATGTAAGAGTATGTACAATGGCTGAATGAAACAAAAACATCTAGAATAATATAGGAATAACATCAATTCAAAAGATACTCAATTAGAATGTCAAATGTGTATCTAAAGTTAGAAGAAAGAGTAGACAAGTGACCCATCAACCAACCAAACCTTATCAATCAACTCAACTCAACTCGACGGGACTCAGCTCAACTCAACTCAACTCAACTCAACTCACAGTACTCAATATGGGGACTATCTTGGAGTTTCTCTTATCCAACAACAATCACTTATGAGCTAGTGATTGTACAATAATCCTGCTGATGTTGCCACAGTCATTCCGTACTTGCCAGGTAAATAATGCGAATCCACTAGGGATCCGACCTCAACAAGTCCTCTATTGCTTTCAGGGACTTTAACTCAAGAGGGAACCTCCATGTAATGGTTCTAATCCTCACCTACGCTTGGCAACATAGTTAGTGAGTACGAGTTGGATTTACTCTTACTTATTTCAATGCTCGAAATTCCTCCCAAGACTCAATGCTCATAAAATTGCTTATCTTAATCGATTATCTCAATTAGCCTTGTAGAGGCACTCATCATCTCAATTAGTCTCAACTCCTTTATTACCATCAAAAGAGCATATGGAAGAACAATCTCATGCCTTAGTTTAGCCTTACATACCTGGTGTGAAGCTTTTGACAATCAATCCTCGACGAACTCTCCTCAAACTCATCGAATATACACTCCTCTTATCTTTTCTTTAGCCCTAGTCTTTTCCAAGAACTTTGAAAGGACTTAGAATTGGGATTAAATGTCACGATCCAAGCCTAGGGCCTAGATGTGACACGGCGAATGGGAACATGAAGGGACCCAAACAAGCCTCTTAGCATATCATTCGCACATACTTGGTCGTGGAGCTAAAATAAACAAGCAAGAGATATAAATAAGGGAAAGGAGACTAAGGGAAATCTTAATATTTATATAACATAAAAGAGTCAAAGCTCAAAGCATAAGTACATCAATTGTTCCACCAACACCTCTAAACATAGATTGGAGCAGGGCCAAGACGCTTTCTGGGCTCACCCTCTTAGTCTCAAGTGTTCAACATGAAAAGGTATCAAATAGTAAGAGTAGCATAGCTAGTGTCCCTGGACTTGAGGACTCACCAAAGCTTATCTTCCGGAATGCCAAAACTAGCCACATGGAGGATGGTCGAGAGGTGCTCCAGTTCCTACATGGTAACATCATATGCATTAGTGCGTCTGAATGTACTAAGTACATCGGATGCAATGCAACAAGATATAGACAATATAGTCAAAATGCATAATCGTAAGCAAGGGAAAAATATATTATCAATATGGCATGCATGATCAATGCTTGAGGTAAAACATACTTGTAAATCATATAAGTTGCAAATATAGATTACATGTGTAGGAAGAGACCATAATCATAGACCAAGCAAGCTATTACTTGGAATCCAAGGCATGCCACCCCCTTGGAAGGTGATTGAGGTACATGCCCCTCAATAAGGTTGTAGGGCATGCCACCCCTTGACAAGATGATTGAGGAAAATATCCTTCAACAAGGTAGTAGGGCATGCCACCCCTTGATAAGGAGACTTGAAGCTTGAATAGAGTTCTTAAGATCCGGAATTAAGCTTGGGATACTTCAGTTTGGATGAAATATTTGGTTAAGTGCTAGAGAGGGGTTTGAGAGATATAGAGTTGAAAAATGGCTTAGTATAAGTGTTTTTACACATAAGTGGGTATGGGATATGACCCTAATGTCCTTGGGTGGAAACAGATTTTCAGGAAAAAATTTACACTGATCCATGCCCCTTGCGCATCGCAGCCAGGGTGCAGATTGCCACTGGAAATTGAATTTTTGAAAAATTATTTTTCGCCAGGGATCCTCTAAAATCAGGGTTATATATATTCCCCACTCAATTTTTCCCCTTATCACGAGTATGAAGTCGGATTTTCAATATCACGCACGGATTTTGAAGATATATGAAAATTATGACTATGGGCATTTCTGAAGCACATTTTTGGGGCGTTTCAATATCTCCCCCTTGGAAACATTCACCGAATGTCAAAGAAACGTACATGAGAGAAGCAATCATGAAGATTTCAGCCTGACATTAATACAACAAATGCGTCTAAAATTATTTTCAAAAATCTCAACATGAATGTCAAAAATCGTCATGAACTTATTAACATAAACATGAATGCATGCAAAATGACATAAGGGTTGAAACTTAAGACTTGAATTCATATAGGGGACTTACATTAGTACCTTAGGCTTGAGTATAGTGGAAGAGGTATGGATATCGTCTTCTCATGTCTGTCTCGGCTTCCCATGCCGTACTTTCAACTTGTTGGTTTCTCCTGAAAACCTTGACGAAAGTTACATCCTTGTTTCTCAACCTCTTCACTTGTCTATCAAAAATTTCTATATGAACCTCCTCATAAGTCAAATTATCTTCTACCACACCCACAACATCCAAAGGTACAATAGCAGTTGGGTCACCCACACACTTTTGCAACATAGCTACATGGAAGACAGGATGAACCATATTCATTGAAATGGGCAACTCCAACTTATAGGCCACCTTACCAATCCTTCCAACACTTTATAAGGGCCCACAAACACACCCTTCATGGGTGAGACTTTCAAGTATACCCAATCACCAAGATCTTTTCTCCTCACATCGGTGTAATACTTTTGTCTACTTTGGGCTTTTTTCAATATCTCCCTAATCAATGTCACCTTTTCCAAGGCTTCCGTGACCAAATCCGAACCTAGCAAAGCGATTTCTCCCACTTCTAACCACCCAATCAAGGATCTACAACATCTACCGTAAAAAGATTCAAAAGGAGCCATACTAATGCTTGAGTTGTAGCTATTTTTGTAAGCAAATTCAATGAGTGGAAGATTTTCATCCCAACTACCCTTAAACTCCAAAACACAAGCTATAAGCATATCCTCAAGGGTTTGGATAGTCTTCTCGGCTTGACCATCTGTTTGAAGGTGAAAGGCCGTACTAAGCATAACCTTGGTAGCAAGACCTCTTTGAAAGGACCTCCAAAAGTGAAAAGTGACTTGAGCACCACGATCTGAAATGATAGACAAAGGCACCCATGCAATCTAACCAACTCATAAATATACAACTTGGCATAATTTTTGGCACCATAAGTAGTTTCGATCGGTAATAAGTGAGCCAACTTTGTCATTCTATCCGGAACAACCCAAATAGAATCAAATATTTCCTAGTCTTAGGCAACCCAACCACAAAATCCATGTTGATTTCCTCCTACTTACAAGTAGGAATCTCTATATCTTGGGCTAGGCCACCTGCCCTTTGATGTTCAGATTTTACTTGTTGACAATTGTGAAATCTGAATATGAACTTGGCAATGTCTCTCTTCATACCATCCCACTAATACACTTCCCTCAAATCTCTATACATCTTTGTAGAACTAGGGCGAATAGAATTGGAAGAATTATGAGCTCCTCATATAAGATCTTCTTTCTCAAGTCACCAACACTAGGCACATATAATCTACCCTGGTACTTAAGGGCACCATCTCCCCTTTGGGAGAAAACCTCCACTTTACCATTCTTCATAAAGGTCTTCAACTCGAGCGAGGTTGGGTTAAGATCTTGTTTTGCCTTTACCTCCTCAATCAAAGAAGACTTAGAACCATCTACAACCACTACACCACCATTATCAACTTCATCTAACCTAACCCCTAATCTAGCCAATCGATGGACCTCTCTAGCCACTTCTTGGACACTATCATCAACATGAGCTAGACTACCCAAAAACACCCTATTTAGAGCATCGACCACAACATTAGCTTTGCCGGGGTGATGATGCACACTTATATCATAATCTTTAAGGAGATCTAACTACCTTCTCTATCTCAAGTTAAGATCGTTTTGGGTGAACACATATTGGAGACTCTTATGATTGGTGAACACATCAACATGAACCCTGTACGAGTAGTGACACTAAATTTTCAAAGGGCCGCCAATTCAAGATCATGGGTGGGATAATTCTTCTCATACACCTTAAGTTGTCTAGAGGCATATGCTATCACCTTACACTTTGCATCAAAACACACCCCAAACCAATTCTTGAGGCATCACAATAAATCTTTCTAACCCTTTCACTAGAGACAAGATAGGAGCGGAGACAAGCTTATCTTTCTAAGTTTCAAAACTCCTTTCACACTCATCGGTCCACACAAATTTCGCCTTCTTTTGGGTCAACTTAGTCATGGGAGAAGCAACAAAAGAGAAACCATTTACAAACCTTCGGTAACAACCCACCTATCCCAAGAAACTTCTAATGTCCGATGGAGTGAAAGGTCTAGGACAATTTCTAATCACCTCCATCTTCTTAGGATCCACCTTAATGCCATCACCCGACACCACATGCCCTAAAAAAGTAACCTCTTTCAGCCAAAACTCACATTTTTCATATTTTGCATACAACCTCTCCTCCCTCATGATTTGTAACATCACCCTCAAGTGATCCACATGCTCCTCCTAACTATGGAAATAGATCAAGATATCATTAATAAAAACCACCACAAACAAGTCAAAGTAGGCTTTGAAGACCCTATTCATAAGATTTATAAATATAGCCAATGCATTAGTCAATTCGAAGGACATAACCAAACTCAAAGTGCCCATACCTAGTCCGGAAGGCCATTTTGGGAATGTCACACTCCCTCACTTTCACTTATTGATACCCAGACCGAAGTTCAATCTTAGAGAAATGAATAGCCCCTTGAAGTTGATCAAAAAGGTCATTAATCGTTGGTATAGGGTACTTATTCTTTATGGTGACCCTATTAAGTTGCTGGTAATTAATGCACATTCTAAGAGAACCATCCTTGTTCTTCACAAACAACACTGTTGCACCCCAAGGTGGCTTACTAGGTCTTATAAAATCCTTCTCAAACAAATCCCTCAATTGCTCCTTCAACTTCTTCAACTCCGTTGGGGCCATACGGTAAGGGGGAATAGAGATGGGTTGAGTGTCGGGAAGATGGTCTATACCAAAGTCTATTTTCCTTTCGAGAGGAACACTAGGAAGCTCATTAGGAAAGACATCAAGAAATTCTTTAACCACCGAAACTGACTCTATAGGAAGGACTTTGGACGCAACATCCCTAACCCTCACAAGATGATAGAGACAACCCTTAGAAAATCAACTTTTGGGCTTTAAGACAAGAAATGAATTTACCGTTGACCAACACATTATGACTTTCCCGCTCAAGGACAGGTTCATCAGGGAATTGGTATTTAACCCTATGGGTTTCACAATCAATCGAAGCATAATATGCATGCAACCAACGCATACCAAGAATGACATCAAAATCTACCATATCTAATTCAATAAAATCATAAGGCAAGATTTTATGCAAAATGAATACGGGCAATTTCTGTAGACTCTTTTAGCAACAATGGGCTCACCCAGGGGTGTAAACACTTCATAAGGCTCACATAACGATTCGGGACTAACATGAAGCTTTTTGGCAACAAAAGGAGTAATAAAAGAAAGAGCAACACCCGGGTCTATCAATGCATACAGATCAAAATAAAAAACCTTTAACATACCACTACTGACATCGGGCACCTTATCTACCTTTTGTCTCCCTTGAAGAGAATAGAATTTATTTTCCCTTGGAGCACCCCCATGTTGGCCTACTCTTCCCTTTGGACCCGTATTTGCACCTTGGCCTTGTGGACGACCATCTCTACCTTTTTTTGAGCCCGAGGACAAGCAATCACCTTATGGCCCACCTCACCACATCCATAGCAAGCATTAGTGTGCTTCAAACATGGGCCATTATGTCTCTTAGCACACCTTTGGCATATAGGGTTGTCCTTAGCAAACCTTTTATTAGGAGCATTGGAAGACCCTTGAGGTTGAAACTTGGGGCCTTGAGGAAACCAGCCTCCCTTGGAATTTTGGCATCCAACTTCAAAACGAGCCTTATTAGACTCACCACTTCTTCTCTTCCTAAACTTTTCCCCATCTAGTTGTTCGGCATATGTCAAGAGGCGGGACAAATCCATATCACCTATTGACATGGTGATACGATAATCCTTGTTAACCAAGTTGGATACACCCGACAAAAATTTGTTCATCCTTGGCCTTCGCTCGGCAACCAATTTTGAGGCATACTTGGAGAGTTGGTTGAACTTGAGGGCATATCCCTCACACTTATAGGCCCTTGCTTTAGATTCATAAATTCCATCATCTTCACCTACCTTAGCTCAATAGGAATGAAATGGTTGAGAGATGCCGCTTTGAACTCTTCCCAAGGGATAACATCACCATTCCCTTCTCTATCTTCCATTGAGTGAACCATATTTGAGATATGCATTTGAGTTGGTAGGCCGCCAACTCTGCCTTTTCCTCTGAATTAACCTCCATAATGGACAACACCTTATACACCTCATCAATGAATTCTTGAGAATCCTTATCCACCTTGGACCCATGGAACTCCGGTGGACTCATTCTAGTAAAATCCCTCACCCTTGAGATCGGAGTAGGAGCATGAAGAGCTTAGACCCCTTGGTTGATTTAGTTGGTCATAGAATGAGCCAACATAGTAATAGCATCCCAGAACTCTTCATGGGCCACTCACCCTTCTTGAGGAGCAGGTGGGGTTGGTTGCTCCTCAGTGAATGAGCTCTCCTTAGTCTTGCTCTTGGAATAGGAATGATCTAGAATAGAAAAGAACATTAGTTAGACGAAAAGCCTTAACTTAACTTCTATAGAGCATGACATAAATCATGAAGAAGGCAAACATTTCCTAAAATGTCTCATAGCCTCTCACTCATTGTTGTGGTGCATTTCACAACGATGAATAAGACTTTTATCGACGCGGTGTGTTGGATTCCGAGGACCATTAACAACCTAATGCTCTGATACCAAGTTTTTCATGACCTAAGCCTAGGGCCTAGACGTGACATGGCAAATGGAAACCCCAAGGGACCCCAAACAAGACTCTTAGCATATCATTCACACCTCCTTGGTCGCGAAAGCAAAATAAACAAGCAAGAGATATAAATAAGGGTGCTAAGGGAAGTCTTGATATTTATATAACATAAAAGAGTCAAAGCTCAAAGCATAAGTACATCAATTGTTCCAACAACACCTTTAAACATAGATTGGAGCGAGGCCAAGACACTTTCCAGACTCACCCTCATAGTCTCAAGTGTTCAACATGAAAATATATCAAATAGTAAGAGTAGCATAGTTAGTGTCCCTGAACTTGAGAACTCACCAAAGCTTATCTTCCGGAATGCCAAAACTAGCCACGTGGAGGATGGTCGAGAGGTGTTCCGATTCCTACATGGTAACATTAAGTAGGCATAGAGTATGCGTTAGTACGCTTGAATGTACTAAGTATGTAGGATGCAATGCAACAAGATATAGACAACATAGTCAAAATGCATAATCGTAAGCAAGGGATAATTATAGTATCAATTCTTGAGGTAAAACATGCTTGTAAATCATATAAGTTGCAAATATAGATTACATGTGTAGGAAGAGACCATAATCATCGACCAAACAAGCTATTACTTGGAATCCAAGGCATGCCACTCCCTTGAAAGGTGATTGCCGTACATACCTCTCAATAAGATAGTAGGGAATGCCGCCCTCGACAAGGTGGTTGAGGTACATACCCCTCAATAGGTAGTAGGGCATGCCACCCCCCGACAAGGTGGTTGAGGCTTGACACCTCTTCAACAAGGTGATTGGGCATGCCACCTCACAACAAGGTGTAGTCAACTTACAACACTATAGATACTTTTCATAAATTCAATGTATATATACAATCCCTTAATCATCCTAATGTCACATGATTTGCAAACCATGCGTTACATCATCAATAACTCAAGCATTCTTGTTAAGACATTTTATCAAACACTTGGAAGGTGTATAATACTAGTTAATAATTATGCAATTTGAGAGTGAAATAATATAATAAAACTCTATGTAAATCAACCCACCAGTACATAGTAAAACCCTCATGTAAGATACCTAGAAATCCATCCTCAAATCTCATAACAAATCATAGTTTCTTAGTTCAAAACATGCACAGTCAATCAACTCTTCATCAAACCCCAACAAGGTTTGTAATCAAAATTCATAGTAAGAGATACCCATAGATGATCCAACTTAAAAACATGTAATTTTCGTAAAAAGGAGAGTTGGGCACCATAGGTGAAAGGACCCAATGGTTGAAACCCACATACCTCAAACTTGGGTTTTCTTGATGTAGTCTTGAAGGAGACTTGAAGCTTGAATAGAGTTCTTGAAATCTAGAATAAAGCTTGGGACACTTGAATTTTGATGAAATTTTTGGTCAAGTGTTAGAGAGGGTTTTGAGAGGGTCTTGAGTGATATAGAGTTGAAAAATGGCTAAGTATAGGTATTTTTACGCATAAGTGGGCATGGGGCTATGATTCCAAGGCCTTTGGGCCAAGTAGATTTTTAGGGAAAAATAACACTGATCCGCCCCCCTGGCGCGTCGTGGCCTGCGCGTGGATTACCACTGGAAATCAAAATTTTTAAAAATCATTTTTCGCTATGGGTTCTCTAAAATTGGGGTTATACCCATCTCCTTCTCAATTTTCCCCCTGATCACGAATATGAAGTCAGATTTTTGATATCACGCACAAATTTTGAGATATATGAAAATTATGATTATGGACATTTTCGAAGCATATTTTTGGGGCGTTTCATTAAAATCCTTGTTACGCTCAAAATGACCCATTTAGATATGTTTTGAGTTTAGGAAGGGTTGAAAAAGTTCTAGAATTCCCCTCACAAAATTAAAGAAAGAAAGTTTGCCTCGGTATATAGGGTTCGTGATGCGAACCTTGTACATTTTGGGTATTTTTCAACTAAAATTCTCCGTATGAGTTTTCTAATTCCGTGGATAATTTTTGGATAAAATCTAAGTGTAAGTTCGTGGCAGGTGCACATCGCAAACCTATCGCGCACTTATTTTGAAAATCGTGTTCGCATCAAAAAATTATTTTTTGATTCGGTGGCTCTAAAAATCAACCGAGACCACTCACCCACTCAATGTTTCATACTGATCTCATATCCAGCCTAGAATTTGCCATTGGATTATGGTAAGACACGTTATGCGCACATCTCTCCTCTGGGGATATTTTGGTAATTTTATCAGGTATTACATCATCTTCCTCTTGGAATTATTCATCCTCAACTGATAAGTAAAGGTGGACATGGCCCGAATACACTTAAGACTTATCTCAATACTCACTTAATAACTCAAAATATCGACTCCTCATCAAACTTAACAACCTTAACTCTCGACTTCTCATCAACCTTTCCCAACCCCTTTTAAACTCAAAACACGATTTAAATAGGTTATTTTTGAGCATAAAAAGGGGTTTTAATCCCTATTCTAAGTCCTCTCTAAATTCTTGAAAAAGACTAGGGCTAAAGAGAAGAGAAGAGGAGCGTAAATTCGAGGAGTTTGAGGAGAGTTCTTCGATGATTGATTGTCAAAAGCTTCACACCAGTATTTAAGGCTAAATTAAAGCATGTGATTGTTCTCCCATATACCCCATAGATGGTAATAGGGGAGTTGAGAGTCCATGAGTCTGCATAAATATTTTTTGAAATACTTTCTTGAATATTTTCTTGAAAATTGATCTATTACATGTATTTTCATATGTTGATGATCATCATGTACTTGATTTCCTGAATTATATACTTTTCATAATTTATTCTATAAAAACCTTATATGTTATTTTGTGAAAGCATGCATGAATGAACCTAGGGATGGAGTCTAGAGCCTTGACTTGAGTATGTTGGTTGTAATCTTGATTTGAGTATAAGGTTGAGTTAATTGAGTTTGATGATCCTATGAGTATTCATAATTGAGTTCTAGAGTTCTGTCTAAATGACTTTTTCTTAATGATTGATTTGAGTCTTTGAGCTATCCTATGAGAACTGAGTTGATGAGTTGATTGATGTTAGGCTGAAAGTCCCCATTTTGAATTGAGTTGATGAGATGATAAGAGTCTCTATGAGACTAATTGAGATGATGTGTGCCTCTACGAGGCTAATCGAGATAATCGCTTGAGATGAGGAGTTTTATGAGCATTGAGTCTTGGGAGGAGTATCAAGCACCGAAATAAGTAAGTGTAAATCCAACTCACACTCATTAACTACGTTGCCAAGTGTAGGTAAGGATTAAAACCATTACATTGAGGTTCCCTCTAGGTTAAAGTCCCTGAAACCAATAGAGGACTTATTGAGGCCGGATCCCTAGTGGATTCGATTTGTTCTTTACCTGGCAAGTACGGAATGGCTGTGGAAATATCAATGGGATTGTTGTACATTCACTGGCTCATAAGTGATCTGAGAAGAGAAACTCCCAGGTAGTCCCCAAACTGAGTACTCTGAGTTGAGTTGAGCTTACTTGAGATCCATTGAATTGAGTTGAGTATATTGATGAGATTTGATTAGTTGATGGGTTATTTGTCTACTCTTTTTTCTTGTTTTAGATAGATATTTGACATCCTGATTGAGTATGCTCTGAGTTGATGTATTTCTATATTATTCTACCTATTTTTGTTTCATTTAGCCATTTTACATACTTGTACATTCAACATACTGATGTCCCCTTTGGACTGCATCATTTTATGATGTAAAGGTAGGTACTAGAGATCGTCAATAGGCGCATCGTTAAAGATCTGCGCATTTTAGCTGAGTTGGTGATCCTCCCTTACTTTGGAGGATCATTATTTATTTTCATCTAGTTTATTAGAATTAGAGTTGAGTTAGCTTTACTTTTGATTTGAGGTAGCAATGGGTCTGTCATTGGCACCATTTGATAGTGATAAAGGCTTCATTGACTAGAGTTGAGTATTGATGTTGAGACTTGTTGAGCTAGTTTCCTTTTTACTTGGCATTTTATTTAATATGTTATTTTGAGACTTAGATTGCCCATTTATCTTATTTTGTCTTCTGTTGATTGATAGAGCTTATTGAATGAATGAATGTGATGATTCTAAGTGGTTCACTTGGGGACTAGCAATAGTCTCTGAGTGCCGGCCACGTCTGAGGTACCCTCCCAGGGTATGACAAACTTGGTATCAGAGCACAGTTCAATTGTCCTAGGGAGTCTATGAAGCCGTGTTTAGTAGAGTCTTGTTTATGAGTGTATTGTGCACCACATTACATAAGCAGGAGGCTATAGGACATTAGGAATGGTTACATTTCTTTCATGACCTGGTTTGTGCAGTAGATTTAAAACTCTATGGAAATTCTCTTTTAATTCGTGCTCTACACATTGCAGAATTGTGATCATGCCTCCTAGAAGAGCCATCAGAGGTAGAGGACATCATGCCAGATAAAATTTTAATCCACTCGAGCCTCAAGGACATGCGAGGCCTGTGGATCTAACTGAGGTTTCTAATGATGAGCTTCACCAGGCTAACCAAATTCTAGCCCAAGCTGTCACAACACCTACTGTGAGGCGCGGAGCGACTTGACAGGATACACAAGACACATCTAGAGTCTGAAAATTCTTAAGGATTAATACGTCTGAGTTCTCGGGGTTTGCATCCACTGAGGACCCTAAGAACTCTATGGAGGAGCTTCAGAAGGTTTTCGAAGTGATGCATTTGGCTGATGTTGATAGGGTTGAACTAGCTGCCTACCAGCTCAAGGGTGTGGCTAGGCTATGGTTCGATTAATGGAAGAAGGGTAGCGGAGAGGAAGCCCCATTGTTGACTTGGGCGCTATTTGAGGAAGCTTTCTTGGGGCGCTTCTTTCCAATAGAACGAAGGGAGGCCAAGGTGAGAAAGTTCTTGAATCTGAAGCAGGGCTTTGTGACTTTGCAAGAGTACGGGCTGAAATTCACTCAGCTATCTCACTATGCTCTGGACATAGTTGCTGACATGAGAGGGAGCATGGAGATGTATGTTGATGGGCTGAATAGAGGGCCAAAGAAAAATGCGAGGGGCGCTATGCTTGTGAGCGATATGGACATTAGGAGGTTGATGACTTATATGCAACAAGCTAATGAGGAGAGACAACATGACAGAGAGGAGTTCAATAATTAAGAGAGCCAAGGTATCCAACCATGAGGTTGGAAAGAGGGGTAATGGTAACAGATTCCAGTCAGGGCCAGTACCATCATCTGCTAGTGCACCTATGCCCAAAAACATGAATGATCATAGGTCTGAGAACTTTGGAGCCCAGGGATCTCAATCATAGGCTAGTGTGGCTCAAGGATAACAGGGTAAGCCACCATATGTAAAGTGTGGCAGATTACACTTGGGTAAATGCCGTGAAGGGAGTGATGCATGCTTCATATATGGCCAAGTGGGTCACTTCCAGAGAGTGTGTCCAAAGTGCGCTGATCGAGCTCAATCTTCTACACCAGCCCCATCATGTGCTGCAAAAATAAAACACTTTTGATGATTAAAACTTGGATTTTTGTGTGTTCTCAATGTGATGTTAGTTGGTTTTATGTGTTTTTGTGTTTATATATATAGGATTACATATTGGCTATGATTTTGGAGAAAATTGCAGAAGTTGCTAGTTTTTGTTGTTATATTAGACTCTCTACCAGTCATAGATCATTCTATGGACCATATGGAGGTTTTATGAAGATTTCCAGTGAGGGGTTGTATTCTTAAGTTTATTCTACGAACATGCAGACAAGTCTTAGAAGAGGATTCGTGCCTTGAGGATCAAATAACTTGGACTTGCAGGAATGTCATCAGACAAAACCCCTTTTACTGGTTGTAAATCACTTAACAAGTCGTAGAGGGGTGTTGTAGAGTTGATATCCAAAATTCCAGTAGCTAACTACGAGACACTGATTACGGGCCGTAGAATTCAATACAGGCTGTAAAGTACCTTTCGTATGGCGTGCTGATCAGTTCTTCTATTCTGTTTAGGACTTGAATTTTAACTATTATAAAATAGGTTCTTAGGTTATTTTTCATATGTTTTCGCCCAACGCTCAGAGAACTCAATCCTTTGAGAGAGAAAACTGTAAGATCATATTGGAGAGTCTTTGAGAACACTTGTGGTTTAATTCAATTTTTAAGCTTATGAATTTCATTGAAGTTGGATTGCTTGTCTTAATTCTATTGTGTAAGTGTTCCATTTTGTCTTCTTAATTCGTAATTCCTGCATCTACACATAACATGAGTAGCTAAATCCACAACTAGGGTTGTGGGAACCATGAAGAACTAATAAGGTAAAACAGGATAATTCATAATTTTTGGAAGGTGTATATGTATGTATTAATTAATTCTCTTTACTTTGCATGTTTTCTAGTGCTGGCAACCATTAGAACCCTCTAGTGTTACTGATTGGACCAAGGTAGTAATAAATAGGAAAAGAGATTAATTAACATGATTTGATTGATGTGTTCTAGTCTAATTGACCAAACTGGGCCAAGGGGAGGTTGTACTGGGACTAATAGGTAATGGTTAGTAATGGACACTATGAAGATAGGCCAAGTCACATAGTGAAATTCACCTCTCACCTTAGACCAAATGGCTTTGTGAATATAAATTTTCATCTTGTATGCTATACACTAGAAAAGAATTAGGTTATCTGGTGATACTGAGTTGGGGAATCATGAAGAACACAATTCCCTAGTTTCTCTTCATTGTTGACTTTTCTTTTGTGATTTAGTTTTAAGTTAGTTTATTTTGTCATTGGTTATTGCAAACCCCCCCTTTTTGGGGAATTAAGTTGGTTAATTATTGGGATTGCATATTGGTGAATTCTTTTGACTCTACATATTCACTGTGGGTTTGACTCTAACATTGGTAAGGTTATATATCTTGATGATGACCACTTTATCCTCTAAAAAAGGTGTAACTTGTGCAACATCAAGATTTTGGTATCGTTACCGGGAAATACCTCCAAACTTAGTGAATTCATTAGTACTTCGAATGTTAACCCTTAGTTCTTTTATTTTACTTTTGTTTGTTGTTTTTGTTCTTTTTTCAGGGTGTAGGTGTAGTGTATTCCCAACAATTGGAGTCAAGGCAATCTCTTAACTCCATTTGATCCAGAGATCCATAGAACATTAGGAAGGATGGCCCAAGACAACACCAACAACGTGGCTAATGCAGCTCTGAACAGGAAAAATAATGAGGATGCTAAGAATGAGAATCCACCTCCTTTGGTGGACATTGCTCCACCGTCTTAAGATTTCAATGCTAATGCTTGCCAGTGGAATTAGTACAGATTGAATCCTACAGCTATGGAGGTGACTGGAGCTATTGTGTTGCCACCACTACCGGAAGACACAAAGTTCACAGTCTCGAGTTGGTTATTTCAAATGCTGCAGAATCCTCAACTGTTTGCGAGCTTACCATCGGAGGATCCTCAAAGACACCTACACAATGTGGCATTTGCTTGTAAGAGTGTGATAGGAACACATAATCTATCTATTGATGCTATGGGACTTTGTGTCTTCCCATTGTCTCTCACGAGCGATGCTGCATCATGGCTATCTAAGCTCCCGTAGAGTTTGATCACAAGTTGGGGAAACTTGCATAAGGCCTTTTTGGAGGGGTACTTCCCTAGATCGAAGAAGCTCAAATTGAAGGACCAAATCAACAACTTCAAGCAACTTCCTAGTGATTCGATAAGCACTACTTGGGAGTGGTTAACAAAATATCTAAAGAGCGTCCCTGACTACAAAATAGTTGATGGCACCTTGGTGGAGATCTTCTACTGTGACCTTGATGAGAACAGTCAGGCCTATGCTGACACTATTATGGGGGCATGTTTTTGGATCGACTATTTACAAGGATTGTAGAGCGAATGGAAAGAGTGGTCAGATAAATCGTGCATGGGGTAAGCAAGATAGAGCATCCACTAAGAGTTCATATGCTGTCAGTGTGGGTCCAGAGCAAGCCAGAATTAATGAAGAGATCATGCAGTAGCTTGCTTAGATTCTCACAGGTATGGAGGTGATGATGAAGCAGAGCCAAGAGAGAGTGAATGTGGTGGTTCATCATCCTCCATGTGCACCTATGTAGGAGGAGCCATATTATGATGAGGATGCATGTTTTGTTACTGCTCAGACGCGGAGTTTCCAGACCAACTCCCAAGGGTCTAATCAGGACTATTAGGGCCAAGGTCAAGGAAACCAAGGTCGGAACTTTGGTAGAGAAGCAACTTATAGGAACAATCGCTGGGGTTACTACGATAGGAACAGGGGTTAAGAAGCAGATTGGGGTTGCAGAGAAGGCTTCAGTAATGGTCCTTATGTGCCATTGCACAACTGTGACACATGTGCAAGTAGTTCCAGAATTGAGAAGATATTTGACCGCCTCTTGAAGAAGTAGTTCAAGAATTGAGGAGAAGTTTGATTGCATGTTGAAGAAGGCTGAGATATAGTATGAGAATCTAAGGGGAATGAAATCAGAGATTTCACGTATTAATTAGAAAATAGAGTCTTACTCTGTGGCTATCAAACAGTTGGAGCAACAGTTTGGTCAAGTGTCAACTCAGCTTAATCAGCGTCAGAGGGGTACACTGCCTAGCAGCATAGTACAAAATCCTAAAACTGAAGGGAAGTGTATGGTGGTCATTACTCAGGGTGGCAAGAGCACTATTGATCCTCCCATGCTGGTTGATGTGGAAAATGTTCGAGAGGAGATGGTTGCGGACACGGATGTAGATAAAGGAGATGATCGTGGCAAGGATGGGGTGAGTGAATGTAACACCCCACACCTTACAATATTGGTACAATTCAAGAGAAACAAGATATGAAAAGGAACAATGACGCTAAATTTCAAAAGTGCTGAATCTTGTGTTAATGGGCTATACGTGCGTCTAACGCTTAGGGGGATCGAGGATATATGTGTTTTACGTCGAATTAAGGATATTACGACCTTAAAATGAAGTGAGAGAATTGAGGTGCTTGTAGGACTTATAAGCTAGTAGGTGACTCAGCAGCTTGC
>JAPFFP010084056.1:0-21910 GCA_026153255.1 Solanum medicagineum | reverse complement strand
CACCAAGCTATCAAAGTATGCACCTTCATGGTAGCCAACCCAAGGAAAAGGATGAGCAAGTTCATTTTGGAGTGTCGGAGTTTGTATCTAAGGAATACAAGAGTGGCATGCTAGTAGTGGAGATGGATATCTCCCACCTCATGATGTGTGTCCAGCAAATATAAGATGAGTGAGGGAGTGTGCTAGAGAGTCTAAGAGTGCTTGAATTGAGAGTGGTGGATTCTCCTACCAAAGGGTCACAAGTGGTGGACATGGAAAATTTTATGGTGGTCAAAAGCAAATAGGAAAAGGTTCAACCAATGCTCCTCCTCTAAGATTCAACAAGGACAACGGGTTCAACCCCAAGACACAAGGAGGGCTGGGTGCTCAAGCTTCTCAAAATTGCAAGAAGTGTGGAAGGCTCCACAAAGGGGAGTCCCTAGCCGGTTCTAATGCATTCTTCAAGTGTGGCTAACTCGATCATCATGCTAGGGAGTGTAGAGGTGGCGGTGCTAGACCTCAAGGCTAAGGGGTCTAAGGTGGTAAATTTTAATAAGATGCTCCACGAGCTAACCTATTATATTCCTTGTATGCCCGACAAAAAGTGGAAGAGACTCCAGATGTTGCTATTGGTATGTTGAAAGTTTCAATTTTGATGTTTATACATTGTTAGATCGAGGAGCTAATTTGTCTTTTGTAACTCGTTTCCTTGAAAATAGATTCAAAGTATGTCCCGAAGTCTTGCTTGAACCACTTGAAGTTTTGTCCTTTCGTGGATGTATCCATTATTGCTAGAAGGGTCTATAGAGGTTATCCCGTGTCTATCTTACATAAAGTTGTCCTATGTGACCTTGTTGAACTCACCATGGTTTATTTTGATGTTATTCTTAGCATGGATTGGTTATATGCTTCCTATGCTTCCATACAACCCGTAAAGTCATGTTTCACTTCCCAAATGAGCCCAAATTTGAATGGAAGGGTAGTAGTTCAGTGTATAAGGGTAGATTTTTCTTTACTATCTTAAGGCCCATAGGTTGATTTCTAAGGGGTGTGTCTATCACCTAGTGAGGATTAGGGATGTCACTTTTGAGGTTTCTTCTCTTTACTTGGTTTTCATTGTCAATGAGTTCTCTTATGTCTTTCTCAAAGATTTGTCTGATGTTCCTCCCAAGAGGGAAATATATTTTGGCATATATATTTTTCTCAATACCCAATCTATCTTTATTTCTCTCTACAAAATGTCCCTAATAGAGTTAAATGAGTTAAATGAGCAATTGAATAAATTGTTGGAGAAGGGTTTCACTAGACCAAGTAGGTCTTCATGGGTTGCTCCAGTTTTGTTTGTAAGGAAGAAGGATGGGTTGTTGTGGATATACATCGATTACCGAGAATTGAATAAGGTAACCATAAAGAACAAGTATCTATAATTGAGGATAGATGACCTGTTTGACCAATTGCAAGGGGCAAGACACTTTTCTAAGGTCCATCTCTAGTTCGGCTATCATCAACTAAGAGTTAGGTAGTGTGATGTTCCGAAGACGTCTTTCTAAACAAGGTACGATTATTCTGACTTTGTGGTGATGTCTTTTAGTTTTAATAATGCACCAGCGATAATTATGTACTTAATGCATAGGGTTTTCAAGCCCTATCTTGATACTTCTGTGATGGTCTTCATAGATGACATTTTGGTGTATTCTTGGAGGAAGGCAGGGCACATGATCCCCTTGAGGATTGTGTATCAAAGCACCACTCTATGCCTACATGATGTCACTATGTAGGGACTGGTGTACCGCTTGATCATCCTCCTCCTCCACGTGGCTAGTACGACTTCTTTCAAGCTTGTTGGTGAGTCCTCCATTCTGAGGACGTCACTTATGATCTCTTTCTATGTATTAAGACTTTATCTTGACTTATGTATTGATTATGAGGGTGATCCCGGTTGCTTTGTCTCGACCCCCGCTCTTATCTATGTAGTAGAGGCGTTGTTTGACATGTTATGTACCTACACTATGAGCTTTGACTCTATTGACTCTTGATGTTTAAGATATGGATGTTAGCCTTAGTCCCTATCTTCCTTGTTTACGTTATCTCTTATTTTCATTCAAATTGCTTTCGCGACCAAAGATGTGTAATGATATGCTATGAGGCTTGTTTGGGGTTCCTTCGGGTTCCCCATTCGCCGGTCACATCTAGTCCCTGGGTTTGGGACATGACATGTGATGCCTCAATTAGGGTTATGTTATTTGATGTATTTGAGTTAGTGAATCATGGGGAGCACAATTCCCAAGTTGCTCCCTAAATTGGTTGTCTCTTCGCTTAAGTAGTATAATGTTTATTTGTTTCTCTTCAAATTGCAAATGATTATCGGTGAGTCAATTTAGTCAACCCCATATTCTCTGTGGATTTGACCATAGCCTCTAGTAGGTCTATACTTGATAGCGACCGCCATACTGCTGGTGCGTGAACATCATGGAGGCAATTATTTTCCATGCTTAGCAGGTGTGACTTTTGGTTAGAAAAGGTGTCATTTCTTGGGCATGTAGTGTCCGGTGAAGAAGTTAAGGTTGATCTTAAGAAGACTGAAGCGGTGAAGAATTGGCCCAGACCATTGACTCCTTTAGACATTAAGAGCTTTTTGGGTCTAGCAGGATAGTATATAAGATTTGTTGAAGGTTTCTATTCTATCTTGTTGCCGTTGACAAAGTTGACTCAAAAGAAGGAAAAATATTTATGGATGAATGAGTGTGACAAAAGTTTCCAAACCTTGATGGTTCGACTAACTTTGGCTCCAATCTTGGCCTTCTCGACGGTTACCAAAGGGTTTGTTATATATTGCGATGCATCACAGGCTTGTTTTGAATTTGTGTTGATGCAACATGAAAAGGTAATTGCCTATGCTTCAAGAAAATTGAAGGTGCATGAAATGAACTACCCAACCCATGATCTTGGACTTATAGGGTGGTCTTTGCTTTAAAATTTTGGCTTTATTACCTTGATAGGGTGTATAGTGTGTTCACCAACCATAATAATCTCCAATATGTATTTAGTCAAAGGAACCTCAACCTAAGGAAAATAAGGTAGTTAGGACATCTCAAAGACTATGATATGAGTCTGTACTATCATACGAGTAAGGTTAATGTGGTAGATGATGCATTTAGTCGCATATTTATGGGTAGTGTGTCTCACACTGAAGAGGGTGAAAAGGATTTAGTGAAGGATGTGTACTATTTGTCCTGTTTGGGGGAAAGTTGAGCGGCTCCAATAAAGGTGGTGTTCTTATTCAAAATGGCTTGAATCATCTTTAGTTGCATATGTTAAGGCCAAGAAAGACCTATATGACATTGGTGGAATTGAAAAGTTGGTGGTTGGAAAGAAGATAGAGATCTTTTGACAAAGGGGAGATGGTGTCCGCTAATACCAAGGGAAACTATGTGTCCCAAATGTTGATGGCATAATGGAGATGATCTTAGGTGAGGCTCATAAATCTCAATATTCCATCCATGCAAGATCTCCCAAGATGTATAGATACCTAAAAGAATAATATTGGTGGAATGAACTAAAGAAGGACATAAGAAAGTTCGACTTGAAATGTCCAAATTGACAATGAGTGGAAGCCTAACACCAAAAGTAGGGTGGCCTAGCCCAAGACATTGAAATCCCCACTTGGAAATGGGAATATGTGCATATGGATTTTGTAGTGGGATTACCCTACACTCAGAAGCAACATTATTCTATTTGAGTGGTTATTGATAGAATGACAAAGTTGGCACACTTTGTATCGGTGAAGACTTTATACAGTACCCAAAAGTATGCTAAGTTATATATTTCAAGTTGGTAAGGTTGTATGGGGTGCCAATTATCCATTACATCAGATTGTAGAATTCAATTCACCTCTCACTTATAGAAATGGCCTTAACATAGAAATGGCACCGTTTGATTCAATAATGGCTTGAATCATCTTATTCAAAATGGCACCTAGATATGACATTTGTGAAATGGCATATGTTAAGGCAAATAATAGTTATCGTTCTAGCATAGAAATGGCACCATTTGAAGCTTGTATGGGAGAAGATGTAGATTTTTTCTGGGATGGTTCGAAGTTGATGAAATGGCCTTGGTAGGACCTCATTTTTTTATGTATCCAATGGAGAAGGTGAGACCCATAAGGGAGAAGTTGAAGATAGTTCATGCCGCCAAAAGTCATACTCGAAAGTTAGAAGGAGGGACGTTGAGTTTGATGTCAATAATTGGGTATATTTGAAAGTTTCACCTATGAATAGTGTAGTTTATGTCATGACCCGGACCTAGGGCCTAGACGTGACCGGCGAATGGGGCACCCAAAGGAACCCTAAACAAGCCTGTTAGCATATCATTTCACATCCTTTGTCGCGGAAGCAAGAATAAACAACAAGAGAAAACATAATCAAGGGAAATTAGGACTACGGAAGAAAGTGTGTTTATTACTTAAATAACATAGATAAATCAAGACTCAAGAATAATACTTGACTTGTCCAACAACACCTCTGGACATAGAACTTAGTGGGGGCCAAGACAAACAACTGGGCTCACCCTTGTAATCAGAGTATACAATAATTAAAGAGAGTCTTAATACATAGCATAAGAACATAGACATTGTCCTCGGAATGGAGGAATCACAGAACTAGCTTGAGAGAAATCGTACTATCCACGTGGAGGAGGAGGATCAAGTGGGGCTCCGGTCCCTACATGGTAACATTATGTAGGTATAGAGTATATGTTAGTACGTTTGAATGTACTTAGTATGTAGGATGTAATGCAATAAGTGATAAGCACCATAAACAAAATGCATAGTATAGGCAATGAATAAGCACATCACAATATGACATGTATGAATGATACTTGAAGTAAAATCATGGCATGTATGAATGATGCATGAAATAAAATCATGCTTATATAGAACATAATACATGTGTAAAGAGAGACAATTATTAGTGAATATCCAACGCTTACCACCTCCTTGGAGAGGCGAATGAGATACAAACCCCTCAATAAGCTTGCACGGGCCTACCACCTCCCGAGCGAGGCGATCGAGTTACAAACCCCTCAATAAGGTTGCACGAGCCTAAAACCTCTCGAGCAAGGCGATCAAGGTACAAACCCCTAAATAAGGTTTCACGGGCCTACTACTTCCCGAATGAGGCAATTGTGATAGAAACTCCCAAACAAGGTTGCACGGGCCTATCACCTCCCGAGCGAGGCGATCGAGGTACAAAACCATCAACAAGTTTACCTAGGGCTACAACCTCCTGAGTGAGGCTTGGTCAATTCCCAACACTAAAGAGATAATGTTATATACATACATTCCTTTCATTATCATATAGTCATTCAACTCATAAGACATGCATTGGGACTTCAATTCCTCAAGAAATCATAATCGAACATTTTATCAAAAACTTGGCGGGTGTGTAATGCTAGTGTAAAACAATGGAATTAAAGAGTGAAATCATGCAAGAAATCTTGAAGTATATCATCCCACCAATACTTGGTCACTTCGTCATACAATATACATCAAACTCCTTCATCAAATGTCAAGATAACTCAAAGATTCATAGCTCAAAACATGGTAAAATAGTCACACTTTTACAAGACACCAGCATAGTTCATTGTCAAATTCATAATAGAAAACCCATATGTAAAATCAACTTAGAAACATGTATTTTAGGTAAAAAGGTAGCTTGGGCACCATGGGTGAAAGGACCCAATGGTTGGAACCCACATACTTTGACTTTGGAGAATCACTTGATGAAGATTGGAGATTGAGACTTGAAGCTTGAGTGAAATCCTTAGATCCGGATTGAGTTTTTAGAACTTGAATTTTGAGGGAAATATTTGTCTAAGGGTTCGAGGGAGTATTGGGGAATATGTTGTATGATATGAAGGTGAAATATGGCTAAGAATGGGTATTTTCACGCATGGGAGGACTTGGGCCCAAGACCCAAAAGTCTTGGACCGGACAACAGAAATTGGTAAAAAATAACATAGGAGCGCGCCCCTGGCGCATCGCGCCTGCTAACTAGAATTTGCTCACTTCGAAAACTGAAATTGTGATTCGGTCTCTCTAAAATTGGGATTAGACCTTTTTCTCACTCAATTTTTCCCCCTGATCAAGAATATGAAGTCAGATTTTTGAAATCACGCACTGAAATTGAGGTATATGGAAATTATGATTCAAGGAACTTCTGAGTCACATTTTTGACTTGACGATTCTTCCAAAGGGCCTTGACGAACACCACATCGTTATTAATAAACTTTTCCACCTTTCCATCCAATGCCTTCACCTGGACTTTCTCCTAAGTCTACTTATCCTCCACAAGACCTACAACCTTAAAGAGTTCTATAGCACTAGAGTCACCAACACATCCCCTCAACATAGAAGCATGAAGAACCAGACAAACTATATCCATATCCCTAGGTAATTCCATTCCTTGTGCAACCTTACCAACCTCCTCTACCTTCTATATGGGCTCACCATCCTAAACTCAATTGTCAACCCTAACACACTTAGTCCACTTTGTACCATAACCACCATCTCCCCCTTGGGAGACAACCTCCGCTCTACCATCCTTTCGCCCAAAACTTCCAACTCTAATAAGACAGAATCAAGGCCTTGCTTAATCTAAACCTCCTCAACCAAAGAAGATTTTAGACCATCAAGAATACTACACTACCATTCTCAACTTCCTCCAGCTTGACTAACTGATGGGCGTCCTTAGCCACCTCGTTACCAACACCATCAACATGAGCTAGGCTACCCATAGACAACCTACTCAAAGCATCGGCCACCACATTAGCCTTACCAAGATGAAAATGCACACTCACGTCATAATCCTTAAGGAGTTATAACCACCTTCGTACCTCAAGTTAATATCCTTTGAATGAACACATATTGGAGACTCTTATGATCAGTAAACACATCCATAGGCACCCCATACCAACAATGATACCAAATATTTTTTAAACAAATACCATGACGGCCAATTCAAGATCATGGGTAGCATAATCCTTTCCAAGAACATTAAGTTTTCTAGAAGCATAGGCTATCACTATACCATTTAGCGTCAAAACACCACCCAAACCAATTCTTGAGGCATAACAATACACAATAATCCTTCCAACCCTCCCAGTAGAGCCAAGATAGGAGTGGACACAAGCTTAACCTTCAAGGTTTTAGAAACTCTATTCACAGTCATCGGTACACACAAACCTAGCCTTCTTTTGAGTCAACTAAGTCATAGGAGAAGCAATAGAAGAAAACATATCCATAAACCTCCGGTAATACCCGCTAAGTCCAAGATACCCCTAATACCCGATGGAGTCAAAGGTCTAGGCTAATCTCTAATCACCTCCATCTTTTTTAGGATCCACTTTAATACTATCACCCGGTGCCACACGACCTAGAAGGCAACCTATTACAACAAAAACTCCCATTTCTCCTATTTTGTACCCAACCTTCTTCCTTAAACTTTGTAGTACTACCCTCAATTACTCACATGGTTCTCCTCACTCCCAGAGACAAACCAACATATCACCACCAAGGACCATCACAAGCATAACAAGGCAGGGTTTAAAGACTCTATTCATGGAACTTATAGACCTAACTGGCGCACTAGCCAAACTAAAAGGCACTAATCCAAATTCAAGAATGCCGATAAGGACACTAAGGACTCATATAGTGCCAAAATAGCTTAATAGAAATTATTTAGGTTCAACAGCCCTAACTCTTACAAGATGGCGAATGGAACCCTTAGAGATCAAGTGTACCATAGTACAGGAAATGGATCCACCTCTTTTGCTACCAGTAGACATTCTCCCACTAAAAGATGGGTTTAGTAAGGACTTGGAATCTAAATCTACGGGTCCTATTATCCATGGAGACATAATATGCATGCAACTAATCTATCCCTAGTATGACATCCAAACCACCACATCAACTCCAACAAGCCACAAGGCAAGACCTAATGCAATATGAACATGAAACAATACTTATGAACTTTCTACCAATAATATACTCAACAATAGGGTAGACACCAAAGGTTGACATAACAAATTAGGAAACACTAGGACCCCATTAGCAACCAAAAGAATAATGAAAGAAATAGTGGCACACCAGACCCATCAATGTATGCACAATAATGTCAAAGGAAACTTTTACACACCGGTAATAACATCGGGCACCTTATCCCCTCCTTGAGCCCCTTGTTCAACATGACCACCTTGATCTAAAGGTAGACCACTTGTACATCTCCTTCGAGCATATGGACAATCAACTAGCTTATGACCCTCTTTAGTACATCCATAACAAGAAGTGATCTTCCTCAAGCATGGGCCACCATGGTTCTTTCCACACCTTTGACACTTGGGATTAGTCATCCCACCATCACCTCCTATACTCTTATTGCGTTTATGAGGGAAATCCTGCCTCTTATGTCCCACTTTACCACAACTAAAACATGCATTAGTGTCCTTCAAACATTGACCTCTATGAACCAAACGTAGCATCACCTCTATCTTTGGGACTTTGGAACTTTCCTTCAAAATGGGCCCTCTTGGCCTCACTGTCCCTTCTCTTACCATTTTGAAGTCTCGAGAGCACTGATTTGTTGATTGAAATGAGTTGTCAATTTTGTCACCGCTTTAGCCAATAGCCATAAAGCATTGTGAACCTCTGCATTCGATATATCGTTATCCTGAGTAGCTTGAGACATATCCTGAAATGTAACAATTAGGGATTAGCAATAAGTCCTAGGGGACTTAACTCTATAGCACGACATAGATCATGAAGAAGTGAAACATTTTCCTAGAATGCCTCATAGCCTACAATTCATAGTTGTGGCATGCTTCACAACCATTAATAAGACTCTAATCGACACAGTGTGTTTGACGTCGAGGACATAACAACCTAATGCTCTGATACCATATTTGTCATGACACAGACCTAGGGCCTGAATGTGACCGACGAATGGGGAACCCGAAGGAACCCCAAACAAGCCTCTTACCATATCATTTCACATCTTTGGTCAAGAAGTAAGAATAAACAACAAGAGAAAACATAAGCAAGGGAAATTGGTACTAAGGGAGAGAGAGTGTTTATTAGTTAAATAACATAGATAATTCAAGATTTAAGCATAATACATGACTTATCCAACAACACCTCTAAACATAGAACTTAGCGAGGGCCAAGATAAGAAATCGGGCTCACCCTCGGAGTCAGAGTATACAATAAAGGAAGAGAGTCATATACATAGCATAAGAACATAGACATTGTCCCCGTAATAGAGGACTCACCAACTAGCCTGAGATAAATCATACTAGCCACGTGGAGGAAGATAATCAAGTGGGGCTCCTATCCCTATATGGTAACATCATGTAGGCATAGAGTTTATATTAGTATGTTTGAATTACTAAGATGTAAGATGCAATGCAACATGTGATAAACACACTAAACAAAATGCATTACATAGGAAATGAATTAACATATAGCAATATGGCATGTATGAATGATGCTTGAAGTAAAATCATTCTTATATATAACATAATACATGTGTAAGGAAAGACCATTATTAGTGGATATTCAAGGCCTACCACCTCCTTAGAGAGGCGAATGAGGTACAAACCCCTTAATAAGGTTGCACGAGCCTACCACCTCTCGAGCAAGGAGATCGAGCTACAAACCCCTCAATAAGGTTACGCGTGCCTACCACATACCGAGCGAGGCAATCAAGGTACAAACCAAAAACAAGGTTGCATGGGCCTACCACCTCCATAGCAAGGTGATCGAGGTACAAACCCCTCAACAAGATTACCCGGGCCTACAACCTCTCAAGTGAGTCTTGGTCAATTCCCAACACTTTAGAGATAATATCATATACATACATTCCTTTCATAATCATATGGTCATTCAACTCATAAGATATGTATTGGGCCTTCAATTCCTCTAGAAATCATAACCGGGCATTTTATCAAACACTTGGTGGGTGTGTAATGCTAGTGTAAAACCATGCAATTAAAGAGTGAAATCATGCAAGAAATCTTGAAGTAAATCATCCCACTAATACTTGGTAATGTCATCATACAATATACATCAAAAACCTTCATCAAATGTCAATATAGATCAAAGATTCATAGCTCAAAACATGCTAAAACAGTCACACTTTTACAAAACCTCAACATAGTTCATAGTAAAATTCGTAATAGAAAACTCATATGTAAAATCAACTTAGAAACTTGTATGTTAGGTAAAAAGGCAGCTTGGGCACCATGGGTGGAAGAACCCAATGGTTGGAACCCATATACCTTGACTTTGGAAAATCACTTGATGAAGATTGGAGATGGAGACTTGAAGCTTGAGTGAAATCCTTAGATTCGGATTGATTTTTTAGGACCTAAAATTTGAGGGAAATATTTGTCTAAGGTTTTGAGGAAATATTGGGGAATGTCTTGTATGATACGAAGGTGAAATATAGCTAAGTATAGGTATTTTCATGCATGGGAGGACTTTAGCCCAAGATACAAAAGTCTTGGACCAGACAATATGAACTAGGCAAAAATAACATAAGAGTGCGCCCCTAGCGCGTCGCGCCTTGGGCGCGCCTACTCACTACAATTTGCTCACTTTGAAAATTGAAATTGTGATTTGGTTGCTCTAAAATCAAAAATTAGACCTTTTTCCCACTCAATTTATCCCCGATCAAGAATATGAAGTCGGATTTTTGAAATCACGCATGGATTTTGAGATATACGGAAATTTTGATTTCGATCACTTCCAAGGAACATTTTCAGGCAGTTTTTGGGGTCGTTTTAGTTTGATTGGTAATAAATAGAAAGTGAGCCTTATGTATGTAGGCCTTATAAAATTGTTAAGAGGGTTGGTAAGGTTACGTATGATTAGAGTTGTCGTTGGAGATAAGTATGGTTCATCGAGTGTTCCATGTGTCAATATTGAGAAATTTTATGGGTGATTCAAATTTCATAGGCCATTGGATGATGTGAGTGTGGAAGAAGATTTGACCTATGAAGAAGTTTCGATTAAGATTCTAAATCGGCAAGTGAAGAAGTTGAGGAACAAAGAAGTTGCATCTGTTAAAGTTCTTTAAAGGAATCAACAAGTTGAAAGTGCAACATGGGAGGCATAAACAAATACGATGAAATGATAGCCTTATCTCTTTCACTCTACTTAAGCCTATATTTTTAAGTTATTCTTGCCCAAAGACCTCAAATTCCTTGCATTTCAATTTTCATGTCGTTTATACATATTTACATGCTTATGATATTGCATTTGAATGACATTTAAAGTATGAATTTGAACTTTCTATTAAAAAATGATGTTTAAGTTGCATTTTATATTCATACTAGGTTGTTAGTTATTTCTTTATTCCTTTAGAACTTGCGTTTAGCATATTCAAGGACAAATATTTCCAATGAGGAGATATTATAAGGCCTTGTAAGTTATAAGGTCGGAATCAGAATAAAAAGTGCAAAAATGGTTCTGGTGCAAGGATGTATAGGCCTATCTACTACTTATGCTTTGTTGTGTAGGATAGATAAGCCTTGTAGATGGGCCGATTACTTAGAAAAAATTTGAAGTCTAGGGAGTTGAAGCACGAAGGATATCTAAAACCAGTAGAAGGAACTTTGAATCATAGGCAAGGGTTGTGGAATGGAGGATCAAGAACAAGTTTCTAAAGTTGGGAAATGTGTCATTAGACAAAGGAGTGTAAGAGTTGTAGATGAAATTACGACTCATAGAATAGTCTTGTAGTTTGAGTCCTGAGAAGGTTGAAATTGGCTAAGTATGGGATAGGTTTACAAGAGGGTCTATGATCCATCATTGTATTTGCTAACCATAAAAGGTGTTCATAATTTGAGGTTCAAACGCATGTTTTAGGGGTCCAAACTGTAACTAGACAAAACTCCCATTTGATGACACATAAATCAATCTACGACCCGTAGATGAGGTCCGTAGATGACGTCTGACAATATCTAATGGCGAGAAATTTTGATATTTTTTCGTGTTCTAAGCTTAATACTATGTCATTTTGATCCCATTCCATGGCATATTAGACTTATTCTTCCAAGACGCTCTCATTCTATATCTACTCCACTTTTCTGAAATTTTCTACGTCTCTCAACTTTTCACGACACAAGGAAAGCTAGGGTATCTAAAGTTTTGTCCCCAAATCTCAAGATTCTATTTTTTTTTCTAATTAAGGTATGTGGGTTTGATTTATGGGTTCCTCCCACCCACAAAGCTCCAATATGTTTCCTATTTTATTAGCTTTCAATGTTGTGAAAATCTTATTGGTTGCATCATTTTACTTAACTTCAAGTTATGGAATCTTTATAGGTTGTATGATATCTCGTTAAATGTTGATAATATGATGTATTTACAGTTATATGTGTTACAATGGTACAATGTTATGATATGTTATGAAATTTGACGACTTGTAAGATGATTCTCATGTTTCACTACCTAGGGTTTTGAATGATCATGGTAGGTTGTTTTGAGAATGGTTTAAATTAATGAGTTTTACTATGTTTATGCATAACTCTCTTGTATTGCATGATTTAAAGCTTACATTTATTAAACCCACCAAGTTTTATGTTAGTTTCTCTAATGAAGTATGACTATGAATGATGAAGGGTTTTGTAACGACCTAAGCCTAGGGCCTAGTCATCACATGGCGAATGGGACACTTGTAGGCACCTCACACATGCCATCTTAGCATGTCAAGCATTCATAGGAGTAAACTTATTCATTTTGAGAAAATAAATATATAGGGTTTGGGATGTCATTTGAAATAAAACATACATAATGTTTAAAACATACCAACTAGAACACGGATAAAAGAGAATCGATAAACGGTCAATTTCCCCCAAATAGAAAAGATTCCAAACTTTAGAAACATAAAAAGTAAAAGCCTCCAAAAATAAACATATATGTCAATTCCAAAACACAGAGAAAGGTGGAGTCCTAACTAAGGGAGCACCATAATAAAACTAGTCTTGAATGCTGAAACACTTAGCCACGAGCTAAGGGAGCAGGACCTATCCCTACATGGTTAAATCATGTAAAAAAAAATATGTGTTAGTACTTTTGGAATGTACTAATCATGTGAGATGCAATTTAACCATGATATTGTAATGCTATCATTTTTAAGTTAAAGAATTACATGCATGGGATGGTAAAAGGTAACACTAACATGAGCTTAAGTATGTATAAGGAATATCATTAAATCTGAACAAGGATAATGCATGAACATAACATATGTGATGGAATAAAGACATGGATCATAGACATTGTGGGAATAGATCGTAACCAACATATAAGACCATGTGAGCTACTACATGAAATCCAACATAACCTCTTACATTGGTATAGGGAGACCACTTTCCAGGTGGAACTCCATTACATAGAATGCATTATCATATTTCAAAATTGGCCCACGTGGATCCAGTAGACTATCCTACAAGGATTCTGATGTTAAACGTATTTATATGCCCAATAAGCCAAATTTACCCATGTCCATAGCCTAGTTAGAGGACAAATTAATAGAGTTTAGGTGTTTTTTGTACAATTTTGTCCTTTCTTTCTAATACTTCGCCGAGATAACTTTTTGGTTGTGTATTTTAAGTTTTCAAGTAGATGTGCATGCCCAGCCTTGTAGCTGGAGAATCAGTAGGGATGAAACTATGTAAAGGAGCAATAAAAATTCAACCACTCTAGAATAGTGAAGAGATCTGCATAGCGAACTAGTGTGATAAGTAGATGAAAGGTTTATGATTTTGAAAGAAAAATAAAAAGGCCTGAAACATATTAGGAGACATAAGTCCACATCACAAACTTGAGAGCAGAAGACATAAAATTGGCTGGATGAGCTGGAATTGCAAAGAATACATGGGGAAGACAAGTCTGCGTCGTAGATTTTATAGACACAAGGGCGGAATGGGAAATGGGATTTTTAGGTTTAAATACAGTTTTAGACATTATTTTCTATTGTCTGATTTTGTTGGCAACGGGGAAAGAGACAAAGAACTTCGATCTAAGGTTAATTCTTTTATCCTTTCCCCTTTTTAATCCATTCTTGAATGTTTCACAAACAATTATTGTGTTTGAGATAGACAATGAGTGACTAATTTCTCATATTCTGGGATTGTAGCTATAGACTATGTTCTAGACTTTGATTTTTGTGATTTATGAATGTGTTTTTGCATAATTACTTTTGTATTCCTTATTTCATTGTCTGGCCAACCATGAAATACATTTATTGTCTGCTCTGTATTCAAAAGATGTTGGGGGTGGATAGAACACAGGGTATAGGGTGCTTGTTTGTCTAAGAGGCTAGATGATTTGTGTACAGTAGACTTCTGACACCTATCCATTAACCTTGCTTGGTTCAAATATAGAAAGATAACTTTAATGCATTCCAAGTGATCATGCCTATCCCCGCTCAACGATGTAATTAGGTTGTCAGTAAGAATAGGCTAGGTAGAGGCATGCAACCTTGTGTAACCCTCCTTGGCAAATTAAACCCTATGAGTAAGTTATTAGGAAACTCATGATTTATCATAAGAATTAAGGTTAAAGTGTATGTCGAAATGGTTACAATCCTGAAATCTTGCTTAAATTGATAATTACCTAGCAATCATTTGATCCTAGTTTAGTTAACTTTAATATTTCAATAGAAATAGTTGATAATAACTATTCCTTAAATAACACACATTGCATAGTCATCTTTTGTTAGTAACTAAGAGATACGCGAAGTCCTTTGGATTCGATATCTCGACTTTTTTAGAGCCACTATATTACTTGATTTGAACATGTTCACTTGCATGTGCTTGGAAAGAAACAAGTTTTTGGCACCATTGCTACGGGACTTTTAGTCAGTAAATGATTATTTTTAAGAAGTGATTTCTTTTGTAGCATTTACCTTACTTAGTCTTAGTTGTATTTTGTTTCAGGTACTCAGTCTGATCCTCTGGCAGAACGAGAACCTTGTTTCTGGCAAAGTACAAGGAGGGCTAGCATATTATATATAATCCTACCAATCCAACTCATAGAGCTGGAAGACCAACTAGATAATGAGGAGGAGGTAGACCCTATGACTGACTTGTAACTGGAATCAAAGGTCAACCCGGTTCCTCAACCAATGGAAGCTAGACCAGTTTGATACATGGAAAACCCACGGGCTACTAATGTCATAAACTGTGTTCGAAAACCAGAACCCGTTAGAAGATATGAGATTAAGTATAACATGGTGCAACTTTTGTATTCCACTTGATAGTTCAAAGGATTTCCACATGAAGATCCTCAAGTTCATCTTCGTAATTTCTTGGAGATTGCTGACACGTACATTCCTCACGGAGTAAATTCTATCAATGTGAAGATGACTTTGTTTCCCTTCTCACTCCTTGGGGCTGCAAGAAAGTGTTTAGAAATTGAACCACCTAATTCAATCACTATGTAGGATGAACTAGTACAGGTGTTCTTAATAAGATTCTTTCCATCTGGGAAGACATCAGAGCTTGGGAGTGAAATCCTAAGTTTTTGAAGAAAGCCAGGAGAGAACTTGTACCAAGCTTGGGACAGGACTAAATCTTTACTCATTGATTGTCCTCGTCAACGCCAAGATAATGAGGTATTGGTCCATACCTTTATTTAAGGGTTGGAATACAATACCAAGATTTTTTACTTAATTTTGCTGCAGGTGGACAGGATTTGGAGAAGACATATGATGAGCTATACACTTTACTGAATCATATTGCTTAAGGAAATCCTAAGTCAAAAGTGGATCTAGTAGACATTTAGTGTGAAGAAACAAGCCGCTGTGTTGGAGGTGGATGCATTTACCGCCTTACAAGCCCAAGTGTCAGCTATCCAAAATATGCTGACCACCCACTGCAACAACTTGTCTTTGGGCTAGCAATAAACTCAGGTAAATATGGTCTAGTAACAGCATAGTACTTGGTGTAATGTGTATAGTGGTTGGGACCACATGGCTGAGAATTGTAGGTCAAATCCTGAGTCCATCAATTTTGTGGTAAATACGAATAGTGGTTGCCAGCAAGGTTTCGGAAATGCTTACAACCCCAAATGGTGAAATCATCTTAATTTTTCCTAGGGATAATCAACAAATCAAGGAGCTCCACAATAAAGACCATAAAAGGGTGGACAGTTCAATAAGCAGTAAGTACAACAGTCCAAAAAGAGTTAGCAAATGAGATGGGTATGAGTGATAGTGAAGTGTTGAGACAAATGTTAGCTAATCAGCCGAACACTCAGGCACAACTAGCTAAGAAATAGGATGTAGTTCAAAAACCTTGAAAAGAAGATTGGGAAACTGGCCAATGCAATCAATGTTAGATCTCAATGTGGCCTACCAGGTGACACAGATCTAAACCCAAAGCAGGTGAACACTGTTAGCACTAGGAGTAGTAAGCCCATGGCAGAGTTGGTTCTAAAATCGAGATGTGTAGACACCCCGAGTGCAGGAAAGGATGATGAGACTGGCAATCCCAGCTCTCCAAGTGTTTAGGTTGGACCAAAGACAAAGTCTCCTTTTCCCTTTCCTTAAAAGCATAAAAAGAAGAATAAGGATGGGTGCTTTAAGAAGTTCATTGGGCTCCTTAAATAGGTACATATTAACTTACCTTAGATTAAGGTTTTGCAGGGGATCTCAGAAAATGCCAAGTATATGAAGGATATTGTAGCCATCAAGAGCAGGTTCTCTAAGTATGAAATTGTGGCACACACTAAAGTTTGTAGTTCTAGGATCCTGAATAAGACAGTTGCCTACCAAATTGAAGGATCCTAGCAGATTCACGGTTCAAGTGCCAATTGGAAGCTTTCTAAATGCTAAAGGATTATTTGATATGAGTGCAAGAATGAATCTCATGCCCAGGTCTATGTATAGAGAATGGGTCTTGGAGATCCTAAATTGACTACAATCCTACTTCAGCTAGCGGATCATTGTGGGGCTTGATCGGACAGGATTATAGAGAATGTCTTATTCCAAGTGGCTCTCTCATATTCCCCATGGACATTTTCATCCTTGACTTTGAGATAGAACCAAGAAGTTACTTTTTTATATGGGGCCCATTCATGGCAATAGGTAGGGCGTTGATAATTATTGCGATGGACCACTTGACTATGAGCACTTATGACAAGGTAGAGGTATTCGATGTCTACCAAGCATTGAAAATGTCCACCTTGTATGATAATTTGGTAGCTATTGTAGTGTTTGATGTAGAGGCTATAGTTTGTTAGATTAAGCCCAAGAATCCTTTAGCAAAAGTGTTGCTCAATCAAGAGCTAGGCGATGACCTTGAAGCTAAGGAATTATGAGTGTGTTGAATAATCGAAGTATTGGCATACTCTAGAAGGTAGTAGAATCATTACATAGGGCGTTGGGTCCTCCACCCAAGCACTCAATACAAAAAACTCCTTTGTTAGAGTTGAAGACATTACCCTCCCATCTCGGGTATATTTTCCTTGGTGATAAGAACAGTTTACCTATAATCTTGTTTGCTCCTGGCTTGTAGCCCTGATTGATGCGACTATTAGTGTGTTGAAAATGAAGAAGAGGGTTATGGGCTGGAAAATTGTCAGATCTTTGTGGAATTAGCCTAGCCCTATGCATGCATCAGATATTCATGGAAGAAAATCATAAATCAGTCACCCAACCATAACTAAGGCTCAACCCCTTTATGAAAGAGGTCGTAAAGAAAGAGATAATCAAGTGGATGGATGTTGGGATCATTTATCCTATTTTAGACAGCAAGTAGATGAGCCTGGTGTAGTGTGTCGCAAAAAAGGGTTCGATGAAATTTATCACCCCTGAGAAGAATGAGTTCATCCCCACCAGAATAGTCACAAGGTGGAGAATTTGCATAGATTACATAAAGTTGAATGATGCAACAAGAAAAGACAACTACCTAGTACCTTTGATTGATCAGATGTTGGATAGATTGGCTATGGTAGAGTATTATTGTTTCTTGGATGGGTACTCAAGATACAACCAGATCACTATTGCTCCTGAGTATCAAGAGAAAATCACTTTCACCTATCCTTGTAGAATATATGCGTTCAAACACATGCCCTTTGGTTTGTGAAACCCACTTGATACTTTCCAAAGGTACATGATGGCTATGTTTCATGACATGGTGGAGGACTTTGTGGAGATCTTTATGGATAACTCTTCTGTGATTAGGGAGCCCTTTAAGGTATGTTTACTAAAACTGGACAAGGTAGTAGCTCTTTTTGAGGAGACTAATCTAGTCCTAAACTGGGAAAAGTGGCATCCCTTTGTATAGAATGGAATAGTCTTGGGTCATAAAGTGTCCAAGAAAGGATTAGAGGTTGATAGAGAAAAGATAGAGGTGATAGAAAAGCTACCTCCACCCATTTCAGTCAGAGAATTCTGGAGCTTTTTGGGCCATGCAGGGTTCTATCAAAGATTCATCAAATACTTCTGTAAGATCTTGAAGTCATTGTGTGCTCTATTAGAAAAGAAGGTAAAGTTTAACTTTGATGGTCCTTGTTTGCGGCCTTCAAGCCCTTGAAGAAAAGGTTGGACAGAAGCATCCTTCTTAATGGATCCAAATTGGGAGCTCCCATTTGAGCTTATGTGTGATTCTAGTGATACAACAGTAGGAGTAGTTCCAAGCCAACGCAAGGAAAAGATATTCTACTCTACATATTATGTCAACAAAACCTTAGATCCAGCACAGTGTAACTATACAGTCATAGAGAAGGAGATGTTGGCATTGGTGTTCACCTTTGATAAGTTTCATTCTTACTTAGTAGGTACCAAGGTGATAGTGTTTATTGATCATGTAGCCTTAAGGTACCACTTCTATAAGAAGGATGCGAAACTTAGGCTAATTGGATGGATTCTCTTACTTCAAGTCTTTGACATCGAAATCAAGGATAGATAAGGGTGTGAGAACGAGATCGCATATCACTTGTCTAGATTAGAAGATGATACTCACATAGGAAAGCAAGCAAGGATCAGGGAAGAGTTTCCAGATGACCAACTCTTTGCATTGAATATTAAAGAATTGTCGTGGTATGTAGACATTGTAAACTATTTGGTAAGTGGGGTATTCCCACCTGATGCTACAAGCCAAAAAAGAAAAAGCTAGCCCATGATGCTAAAACCTATGTATGGGGTTGATATGCTGTCAACTTACAGCACATTTGATGCCTAAAACTTGAGATTTTGTGTGTTCTCAATGCAACATTTATGGTTTTTTATGTGTTTTTGTGATTGTTTTTATAGAAAAACAGGTTGGCGCAATTTTGGAAAAAATTGCAAGTTTTGTTGATTTTTAAAGACATACGAGATCCTCTACGAGTCGTAGCACAGTTTACGAGTCGTAGAGGAGGCCTCATGGAAACTTTTAATATTGAAGAAAAAACTGAAGTTCATCCACACGAAACCTAGTTACTGACTCGTACATCACTTTATGAGTCGTATCGAAAGGTCCTATAGCAATGTCCGATGTTCCCCACTATTGGACCAAGTGCTGCAGATATGGACTACGAGAGGAAAATACAAGTCGTAGATCAAACTATGACTTAAGATGTTTCTTAGCACTGAAGTCCAAAATCCAAGAGTAGAATACGAAAGCTTGATTACGACTCGTGACCCTAGCTACGAGTCGTAACTGCACATCATAGGACACACCAACCAATTTAGGGACTTATTTATAAATAGTAAATACTAGGTCATTTAAGTATAGTTGAGAGATTTGTACATAGAGTGCAGCTAAGAATAGAGTAGAGAGCAAGAAATTAGAGTATTCTTAGGGTTTTAGTTTTGGAGACAAAATTCTAGATAAGAGATTCACTTGTGGATTGAATTCATATTTCAATCTTGTGATTCTCAATACAAATTGGCTTTTTTTGTTCTTCAATCTTCTAGGATAAGTGATTAACTATGTCTTGTCTATTAAATGCTTCTTTATTTGCCCAAGATATGAGTACTAAAACCTACAACTTAGGGTTGTGGGAACCAAGAGAATCTAGCTTAGAAAACCCAGATTATTTGCAATTTTTAGAATGGGTATTTGCATGTATTAATCGTTTCTCTTCATTCTGAATGTTTTCAAGTGGTGGCCAACATTAGAACTCGCGCAGTGTTACCTTCTTTATCCAAGTGGTAATGAATAGGAAAAGTGAGTGATTAACATGATTCGATGGTGTGTCCTCGTGTAAGTAACTGAACTAGACCAAGGGGTGGTTGATTGGGCCTATGGGTAAATGGTTAGTTGAGTACATAATGTGTTGTCAAAATACAACACATTTGGTGCCTCAAACAAGAGATTTTGTGAGTTCTTAAAGAGGATTCATAGTGTTTTGAAGTGCTTTTGTGTTAATAATGCAGAAAAGTTAGGTTGGCATGATTTTGAAGAAAAATTACAGATTTTGCTGAAGCATAGGCCATACGATCCTACCTATGATCGTAGCTCACGCTACAAGTTGTAGGTTGTATCATAGCAAGAATCAGAGACCAAAAATAAGAAATCTGCCAAGTGAAGGTCACCCCTACAAGCCCAACCTACGAGTCATAAGACACAGTACGACTCATATAGGTGGTATCGTAGCACGAATTAGAGGACGAAAATGTTGGACGAAAAAACTGAATACCAAGATTATGAAACAAAAATATGAGTCGTAACTCAAGCAACAACTCATACCTATAGGTCGTACCATTTCAGTCCACGATGGCAAGAACCTGATATGAGATCCCAACTACGACTCATAGGCCAAACTACGAGTCGTAACTGCAAAATTTATCAGATGTCAGATGTCTTTTCTGCATAATTCCTAGGGTTGTTTTGTAAATACCATAAATAGTTTAAGTTAGGTTTTTTAGAGCAGTTCGAATGGTAGACAATTCTCCATTACATTTTGAAGCTTTTCTTAGGTTTTTAGAGTAGATTATTGCTCTCTTTTGGGAAACTCATCTTTGCGATTGCAAATCTTGCCTTGTAGTCATTGTTGATCAGTCAATCTTCTGAGTTGCAACTTGTGGTGCCTATTTCCTTTATTGTTATTAGTTAAACTCTCAACTATGTCTATTATTTGCATATTTGTGTTCTTTATCTTAGCCATAAGTAGCTAAGCACCCACAACTTGAGGTTGTGGGCACCATGGGATGTTGACTTGAGATGACCTAGGTTTTGTGCATATATATGATAGGGCTTTGCATGTATTGTCTATTTCCTTTCATGATTAATGTTGTTTGGTTGTGGTCAACACCAAACACTTCCTACCACCGCGATCCCGACCAAGGTAGTGACGAATAGGAAAAGGGACGTAGATGACAGGATTCGGTTGATGTCTTCCTATCTAATAGATAAAACCTAACCACGGAGAGGTTAAGTGGGGCAATAGGTAACGGTTAGTTGGCACGCCATGGTAGCCAACCAAGTGCCATGGTGAAATTCGACCTTACCTTCATAAGAGGGCTGGAAGAACCTAAGTTACCATCCCGCATGCGACTCACTAATCATAGTTATGTTATCTAGGGTAATTTAGTCAACGAACCATGGGGAATATAATTCCCAAGTTGTCCCCAAAATTGAGTGTTTTCCTGCATTTTAATTATTGTTTATTTTATGTTGTTTTTGAATCACAAAAACCTCTCCATTTAGAGATTGTAGTCATAGATACAAGAAATGATTAGTAGTGAAATCTTGTAGTCAATCCTTGTATTCCCTGTGGATTCGACCCTAATCTTGGTTAGGTTAATTAATAATAGCGACCGCTTTCTTTTTGGAGTGTGACTATCACACATCAAAAAATTATGGCACCATTGCCGGGGAATACGACTAGGTTTTGATTTGATTTCACTATTAGTTAATTCTAGTGTTAATTTCTTGAGTCTCT
>JAPFFP010084055.1:0-45491 GCA_026153255.1 Solanum medicagineum | reverse complement strand
AGATAACGAACAATCACTGAAATAGTCTAGAATCAACACTGCAATGTGCCCTTACAAAAAGAAGTCCCATATCCCACTCATGATAGTATTTTCAGATTTGATGCTTAGGACTAAACAAAATTACTCACACTCACAATATGTATTCAAATACTGTGCTCAATACCATGTGCTTGCCCCACTCACAACTATGACCTTTAACTACTAGGACTAGGATCATGATAGGACTTTCTTGGCATGTAACATATGGTTAGGGGGCTTAGGTATTATGTTTTGGAAACATAATGACTAATGGTCCTCTTTGACACTATGTTATTCTACACTTTTGCCCTATCCATATTCAACTCATTCTCCCCTTCTCCTATTTCAAGCTTTCTAGGGTGCCTCACTCACAATTTTTGCTCCTTGCCTTTTATTTTCACATTCTTTTTCTTTTTAGCTCATTGTTTACATATCTATTTATTTTTCTTGCACTCATAACACATTTCCCCCTTTTTTCATGTATCATTAGCTTCCACCCCATTTAGTGTGATTTTCTTTACATTAGCCACCCTCAACTTAGGCTTATAGCCTAACTTGAGGTGCAAAATCCAACCTATGAACAAGGGACACTTTTGGTGACCATTTCTGGTAACCATCCTCAACTTAACTTTTTTGCCTCAGCCAAGGTGCATAATATTCAAGGAATGACTGAGGCCAATTTTAGGATTTCACATTCAACATGGCTAGCTTACTTATGTTTCTACAATGAAAAGGGTACATGCAATACTCAAACAATGGGATCAAGGGATACATCAAACATTTAGTTGGTCATTTAGGCTAAGTGGACTAATATGAACAATTGCCTAACATCCTATCCTAACCAACTAACTTGCCCTCTAAGTTATAGTAACATGGAAAGTTCTGAGTTGAAAGATACTATATAAATTAAGCAAGAAGCTCACACGCACATTGGACTGAATACACTATCAATATAGACTCTCAGATTATGCTTTACATCAAAATTAAACCTCACTTATCAGAACAAGCGCTATCCATCATCAATATAACATAGTTATATCAAGACTATCTAACAAAAATTTTGATGGATAACCTATTTTTATATAAAACTAACATATGTCATAGATTTTAGTACTACATGCTACTAATACTACCTAAACAACCTAAATATGCAGGTTTAACAGAAAATAGATGTCCTTAGGGAAAGAACACAGGCAACAAAACCCCTGGGACTCAAAATTTTGGATAGTTATGGGCCACAGTTACTTAGACTTCACTAAGGCATATAACTATCCACACCCTATCGAAAAAAGTTAGCATTGTCCTCAATGCACAAAATATAACATTATCTGAGCATAGCGGTCAAAAGAAACATACCTAGATACCTAAGCATCAGTCTCTGGCTGTGACTGACCATCCCTAACCTGCCTGGTGGTCTCGTCAATAGCAGCAGTATGTCCAGAGGGTCCAACACCCCTCATCCTCTCTGACTTCATGATTATCGGGCCTCCATATCCTGCATTGAGCAATGTCTGCAAGGTTAAGTTTCTCCTTATATGTCATCTCTACGTCTCGCCTCACAACATCTGGATCATTAGTGAGAGGCCACTTCCCCAAGGAGTAGAGTGGTGTACCCTCAGGGCCAAACAAATGACAATAGCCTCACTAGGATTAGACAGAGAAAGCACAATTGATGTTGATGTTATGCCCTTATCTTAGAATGGATCTGCTAGATCTCCGTCCAAATGGTTCTCAAGTCCATAGGCTGCGCCGAACTGAGGCTCTACTCTAGTTGCCACTCAAACGCATCCATACGGCTATATACTGGTGCAAGTCTCTCCTAAATAGTAGCCACACAGTGTGTCTGCATATGCGCCTCAGCGTCTAAGATGTATTGGCAAACCCAAGGCCGAATCATCTATAACAATAGAGTTAACTTGACTCAGTGCATGCCTGCCTCTACACCAAGGCCGTAATGGATATTGCTGACACGTATATCATGCTAATGGGTGTATACTGTTTAGGCACAACCTCTGGTACAGTAGTGGTAGTAGTAGTGGCCCCCCTCTCTACATCAGCCTTGGTCTGTGGAGAATCCTCACTAAAGGGGGAAATAGTGGCTAAAGGGGGATATGGTGCTAGCTAGAGGGCCATCAGATTCTCATTCGTATTTATCAGGCTATCATCTAGTGTCCTCTAAACCTCTATTAGTGTATCAAAATGGTGAAGAATCTCCACCCCTATCGCTATACAAAGACGGTATACCAAGCACAAGAAGGGGATGAAGGTGGACGTCTTTAGGGCCGCGTCATGAATCTGCTCCACAATTGGGTGTGCGCAATCAATGTCATAGCCAGACAAGATGCTGGCAACCAGTATAGTGCAATCTGGTGTCATGGTATTATCTTCATATGTTGTCAAGATCCACAACCTAACCACAGCCCACCAAAATTTATTGGTGAAGCTGAGGGACGCCTTCACTATGGACGTCGATGATGTAGATTCCCACTTAGGATCCTAGCCCTGCTCAGCAATATGATCAACAACCCAACTCATCAATGCAGCCTTGTGGGTTAAATCTCTCATCAAAACACTATCCTTAGGCTACCTCAATCTCTGGTTGAACTCAACTGTGGTCTTGGGGTTGATACTCAGGACCAAAAAGCATACAGTGGATAGAGGCCTCTTATATGTCGACCAAAACTCCCCTAACCCTCGTATGTGTCAAACAGTACTGAGCAAGGGGTCTCTTCCCATTAGGGTTAACTCTACAACAGTGGCGGGGTATGATGCATGGAACTCTCTTACCATTGGTGGTGAGTACTTTCCCAATGGCACTGCAAACGATTATAATTTGTATCAAGCAATGGTGTCTTGGAGTTCGGGGACACTTTGCAGCACTGAAGAGATAATCTAGGGCTCCTTAAATATAGCATGGGCCTATCAGCCCCACTAGTCCGATTGGATGTCATCTCGATATATCCACTACGTGCGTCGTATGCAACACCGGTTAGATAATGCATCCAGAGGTGAGAGGTAGTGCTCGGCATGCTGAAGAAGACTCAAACTCAACTTCCTCTCCAGATTCAGACTCGATCCCTCGCTGGAGAAAGTCATCTGTATAGAGTTATTGTCCTTACCTCCTCCCTCTTTAGACTAGGGAGGGAGGACTACAATGGCCTTTTATTCTAGCAGCTGCCCATTTCTATTGTCGTTTGATGCCCACATTTGGCTGGACTCCGAGGTCCTCGAGGGACCTACTAGCCTCAGAACTTGCCTGGGCGTCTCAGATCTCATCTCTTAATCATTGATGCATGTCCTGGATCTCACTCTTCCTAGGTTTTGGGTCCACAGTACCTGGACGCAAATATTTAACACACCGATTAGCCCTACAAGTATAGGAATGAAAAAGAAAGAAATTAATTAAAAAAGTTAAAGAGGAACTTACGAAGGCTCGTCTACAAGCCATACGGGAAACTACGGTCTGGAGAAGGCCTTTGAAGGTGTTAGGGAATAGTAAAACTAGTTACAATAATTGCACCTATGAGACTAGGTACAGCTCGTAGTTCTGTAGAATGGGTAAAAAATGTTTTCTAGACATAACATATTATAGGAATCACCCTACGAAACCTGTTTACAAAGCATAGACTAAACTATGATCCCAAAAAGGTTTCATTTGATAGAATCTAAAACATCCAGGCTACTAGTTTCACTCACGAGGAGCAACTACGACTCATGGATTATTCTACGAGCCATAGAAGACCCTCATACATTAGCCTAGGTTTTCTAAGTCCATCAAATGGGTCCCAAGATGAATTCAACAATCAAGGCTAGCAATCATATATAGCATTGAAGCAACAATGTTATGCACACCGATAATTTCCCAAAGTTCCCAAAACCCCACATACGTCAATTATGAAATACCCTATCAAACATCAATTTACGCATTCAAAAGATATTCGACCACCGTTTGATAATTATAAATCGTGCTACTATTCTCAAATATGCAACCACATGCTAGTTTTTAAATAATTATTTTAATATATATCTAACGACATGTCACTACGTGATTTCAAGCAACGATATTCAAACATGTCACGGCCAATCTCACTAAACACATTAAACATGATTTTTGCATCATATGGTTCAATTCATAGGCAACTTACACTACTAGTTTCAAAAAAATATGACTTCTCACTAAGTGGCCACACAAATTACTAGGAGTAAAACCTCGGAATATCATTCCTATTAACACTCTAACTCAATGACCCAATTTCTGGCGAAACAAATGAATCCAAGTCAAAAACTTACCAGATCAATAAGTCCAGAATTAAAGGAGGAAGCCAAAATTGAGGGACCCTAGGTGGTTGGAGGTCGCCGAAAAGTTGCCGGAAAAAATGGGGGTTGGCGGGACAGTGGTTGGAGTCACATGATTCGTTGGTCAGATCCAAAGAAAGGCTCATTTTCAGGTATTGAAAAGTATGAGTTGTCAGATGAGCTGTAGAATGCTTTATGGCCCGTATGTGAATTTGTAGGTTAAAGATTAGAAAATATGTTGAATGCTGAAATGTTACCATAAGAGGTCACTTACAAGTAGTAAGTTGGATGATGGGCTATGGATATGATAGTTCCTGGAGAATCAAGATTTTAAAGAGCTTAAAAAAATGGCTCGTAGGAAGGTCTCGTATGTTAGAGACAGTTTTTAGAGAGTGTAGAGTATGAAGCCCAAGTACCGGTCGTGATTTCATATGTGGATCATAACCCTATCTCTCTGAGTTGCTAAACCTAATTTTTCTATTTTCATTTTGGATTTGTATTTTACTTATTATAAATAGGTTTTTTAGGGGTTTTCTTAGTGGAAGAGGACAAAAACATCTAGGAACGAGCAGAGAGACTTGAGAACTCATATTTTGTGATTGTTTTTGTCTTTATATAGGAATTATTAGATTGTGATTTCTTGTGGAGAATTTTAGATTTCTTGTTCTTCAATTAATCAATGCAAGTGTTTAATTATGCTATTCCATAGCATGATTCCTTCATCTACAATGAACATGCACAGCTAAATCCACAACTAGGATTGTGGGAACTATGACGAAGTAACAAAGTTAAATTAGATAATCCATAATTCTTGGAAAGTGTACATGTGTGGATTAATTATTTCTTCATTTAGAATGCTTTTTAATAGTGTCCAACTAGAACTAGCATAATTCTTACTTACTGGATCAAGGGGATGATGAATGGCATAAGAGATAATTAATAGGATTCGATGTGATCTCTCTCGTCTAATTAACCTAACTAGATCGAGGGGTTGTTGTATTGGAACAAAAGGTAAGGGTTAGTAATGTCATACTACCGGAATGAATCAAATCATGTAGTGAAATTTGCCTCTCACCTAGATCAAATGATTAGGGAAGCATCACTTACTAGTTTTGCACGCTACACACAAAAAAAGATTATGGTTATTTGGCTATATTGAGTTAGGAATTCATGGGGAACGCAATTCCCTAGTTAATTCTATCATTCAATTCACAACATTTGCTTTTGATAACTAGCTTCTACTTTAGGTTTACTTATTGCATGTACAACACCCCCCCCTTCGGGAGATAATTAATCAATCCATCTGAATTGCTCGTAATTCCTCCAAGTCGAGACCATATTCCTATGGATTTGACAATAACCTTGGTTAGGTTATATATTTTAACAATGACCGCTTATACCTTCAATAAGAGGTGTAGTTTGGGCGACGTCTGTAACACCCCACATCTTACAATACTAGTACTATGCAAATGAAACATGATATGACTTTTATAATTAGCGCCACTTTTTAAAAGTGCTTGAATCTCAAATTAGAGGGCGATATGTATGTCTAACGCTAAAGAGGGTCGAGTGTAAATAAGTTTTAAGTCAAATTGAGGAGATCAAGACCTTAAATAAAGTGAGAGAAGTGAGGTGCTTGTAGGACTTAGGAAGCTAGCAGGTGAGTCACCTACTTGCTTAGCTTAAATTTGCTAGCTAAATGGAGATGAGGCCCGACGTCTAATTGGTTCAAGTCTGATTATGAATAAAGTCTGTGTTAAGGGTATAACTTTAGCCCATGTTTTAGTATCATAAATGGACTATATTTTCAGCCCAAGAATAATAGAAAAGGACCCAAGTACAACAAAACTGGCTTGGTGAATTGGGCCAAAACTAAGTAAGGATAAAAGGAAAAAGTGGGCAGCCAAGGCCCAACAATTTGAAACCAATAAGGCCCAAGTGAAAGTGTCAAGAAGCTGCATCACCAGCTTAATAAAGTAAGGCTAAAAATGCCTTAGTAGGTTGGCCAATGACCCCCTTTAGAAAGGGTTTAAAATAGCTCGTATAAGCCATTTTAACTTCAACAAAAAAATTAGATTGTTTTGCAAGTTCTCTCTCAGCTCTTTCTTCAGTTCACAAGAAGCCACAAGAGACTTTTAGGGTTCTTGGATAAGACCTACACCTTGAGGGTAAAGGTAAGTAAGAATACTTATGTAGCGAAAGGATGAAACGTTATGCCGCCTATTTGTATGTTGTGTAGAATTGTTATGTGTTGTGCTTTGTGGGCTGTTCTAAGATTGTTATGTCACTAAAATAGGCTGTACATGATATGTATATGAGAATGTGTATTAGAAAATACGATTAGGAGTGGAAAGGTTGAAAGAATACGCTTGGGTTTATAATTATCCGCTTACTGCCCGTATAATTATCCGCTTGCTGCCCGTTTATAATTATAAGAACTGCCAAGATGTATTTAATGGCTGTTGATGCTAGTTTTATCACCTACTATGGTGTAGATAAATATTTGGAGGAAAAGAAGGTTATCTCGAGGTAATAACGAGGTCGTACCGAGGTATGTAAGGCTACTTGATTTCGTATTATTTGGCATGAAACATAGATCCCTCCTTGGCACATAAAGGCACTTACCAACTCCGACACAACTATTAACTGTGTCTCAACTCTTTCACATGTTAATATACTCCCATACATAGTCACTTTCAAATCTGTATACATACTTGGATACCAAGACACACGAGTTCGTTCTACTAAATAAAGTTCATGTGTTATTCTACCTCCGATGCATTTCATTATTTTTGTAACCTACTCCTTTCATTATGGTGTAGTCTTTTGTGATTACTTACTTGTCATATGTTGTATCTATAGTCCTACAGCTCCCATATTATGACCACTAAAAGAATCATCTCAAAAGTAATTGAAAGATAAAGTGTATTACCTATTGATGGGTGGTAACCCGAGGGGTGGAAGAATCACCTAGCCAGGGTCAATCCTACACGGGGGGTAGCCCAAGGGGTGAAAGGAAAACTTCAGCCAGGGCCGATCCCGATATAGATTTACCACTGATCAGCTGGTCATTTGTATAAGATGTTGTGCACAGATTATACAATAAAGGTAAAGTAATAAAAAGAACATAAAGTACATGATTCCATATTATAAGTAATGGTGGTCTCTTATCCTACACCAGTGCATAGTTTCATTTGAGTCATTACTTCATATATAGTATTTTTGGCCTTACATATTCAGTACATTATCTCGTAATGGCGTCCTTTACAGGGGACCTACATTTCATTTTGTAGGTACAAGTGCTAGTAGATCTCCCCAGTAAGAGTACAGGATATCCAGCTACTCTTACCAAGCTCCAGGTTACTTTGGAGCTAAGTGTGTCTAGAACTTATATTTTTGTATTGTATAGTTAGTCGAGATGGGGAGTATCCCGACCCTTATCAGATACTTTTCCTTATGTAGAGGCTTTGTAGACTACGTAAATTAAAGTGTGGTCATGTCTCATACTTTAGACAGTGTGGCCCCAATGGCCTAGCCATATGCATTTCCTTACTGTTTACTTTCTTAAAGGCATATTGAATGAAAAAGTCCCTAATATGTATAGGAAGCGCATGGATAAATATTGGGTCTCCCGAGCCTTATCTGAAACGAGTGCCAGTCAGCCTTAATGGGACTTTGGACGTGACAGATATGGTATCAAAGCGGGTCATCCTAGGGAGTCTACAAAGTCGTGTATATATATAGTCTTATTATCGATGTGTTGTGCACCACATTTAGAAGCAGGAGGCTACATGGCATTTAGGAGTTGTTACTTTCTTTTCATTCTTTAGATCGTGCCATAGAGCCAAGTGCAATAGGTGGATTCTATCTAACTCCTAAATTGTTTTGTACAGCAAGTATGCCAAAAACAATGAAAAACAAAGGTAAAAGGAAGGGAGTAGAAGTGGTGGTTGGTATACCCAGTCAGGTGAGACAATGAAATGAGGCTCAAGATAAGTCTCTGTCACAGACATCTCCAACTCCTCCAGCTCCTGATGAACCAGGAAGTAGTGAAATTCCCCAGAACCACCTATCGATGCTATCGTGCAGGATCTGAGAAATGCAGTCCAACTGTTGACTCGTATAGTTGTTGGCCAAGGTCAAAGACACGAAGGTCCAGTTATAGATGCAGGTGGTACGGATAGGGCAGCTAGCACAAGGATACGTGAGTTCCTTCATTTGGACCCTCAATCCTTCACTAGGTCAGATCCTATTGAAGATCCCCAAGACTTTATTGATTAGATTCAATGCACTTTAAATGTTATGCATGTGAGTGGTATAGAAGCTGTCGAGTTAGCGACATATAGGTTGAACGGTGCGGCTATATTGTGGTATGAAGCTTGGAAGCAATCTTAGGGTATAGATGCACCTCCAACTACCTGGAAGGAGTTCAAAAAGGCATTTCCATTATTTTCCATTAGAGATCCGAGAGGCCCGTGCAGATCAGTTCCTGAATCTCCACCAAGGGAATATGAGTGTGAGGGAGTATAGGCTTCAATTTAATTCCCTGGCCAAGTATGCTCCTAATGTAGTTGCTACTATGGCATATAGAGTTCATTGTTATATGGATAGATTGGATACGTATCTGGTGAGAGACTGTACCATTGCTTCCTTGAACAAAGACATGGACATAGCGAGAATGCAAGCTTTTGCACAGATAGTAGAGGATCAGAGGCAAAGGAGAAGGACACAAGAGTTACAAAGGGTGGAGTTCAAGAGGGCTAGGTCTATAGGGCAGTTTACACTGTCTTAAGGTGAGCTTAGGCCTCGGTTTTCAAATACACCACCTAGGCCATCATCCTCCCACTCTGCAGCCAGTGCTCCAGCACAACTTCAGGGGTCTAGGAGTAATCAGTTTGGTCAACGCGGTAAGGGACAAGGTGCGCAGACAGCAGGATTTCAGCAGGACAACAAATGACTCCTATGCAACCTTGTTATTATCGTGGAGCGCCATGGCATATGATAAGAGATTGCCCGAGGAGGCGTATGGGTGCTATAGCACGATCTATTGGGTCAGCTGTTGCATCATCATCATCAGTTCCTCTATTAGGCAGGGGTCAACAAGCACCTACAAGTTGTGGTAAAGGTGTAAGAGGGGAAGCTAGCTCTAGCGGAATATAATATCGCACTTATGCTATGGGAGTCGGCAAAATTTGGAAGCTACACCTAATGTGGTCATAGGTACATTGTCCATCTTTTCATATAATGTATATGCATTAATTGACAGTGGTTCTACACTATTATACATTACTCCACTAGTTGCTGGGAAGCTTAAAAGAAAACCAAATTATTAAACAAACCATTTGAAGTGTCCACACCAACCGGTGAATCTATTATGGCTCGAAGGGTTTATCATGACTGTGTAGTAACTGTTTGTGACTGTGACACACTGGTTGACCTTATTAAGCTAGAAATGGTAGAATTTGAGGTTATAATGAGTATGAATTGGTTAGCTTCTTACCATGCCACCGTGGATTGCCGAACTAAGAGAGTGTATTTTCACTTTCCAAATGAGGCAGTTCTTAAATGGGAAAGCAATATTGGGGTGTCAAAGGGTAAGTTTATCTCTTATTTTGAGGCAAGAAAGATGATATCTAAGGGGTGTATATGTCATTTAGTTAGAGTAAGGGATATGGGGGCAGAATCACTAACTCTTTAATCAGTTCCAGTGGTGAATGAATTTGTTGATGTGTTCCCTGAAAAACTTCCAGGTTTACCTCTAGAACGAGAAATAGATTTTGGTATTGACTTACTTCCAGGCACTTAACCTATTTCCATCCCTCCATATAGAATGGCCCTGACAGAATTGTGTGAATTTAAAGAGCAGTTAAAAGACTAATTTGATAAGGGTTTTATCAGATCTAGTGTGCCCCTTGGGGTGCACCAGTGTTATTTGTACGTAAAAAGGATGGAACCTTGAGAATGTGTATCGACTATCAACAATTGAATAGGGTGATAATTAAGAACAAATACCCCCTCCCTAGGATTGATGATTTATTTGATAAGTTACAGGGTGCCAAATGCTTTTTAAAAATTGATTTGAGATCAGAGTATCACCAAGTGAGGGTGAAGGGGAAAGATATACCTAAGACTGCTTTCAGAACGCGGTATGGTCACTTTGAATTTCTTGTTATGTCATTTGGGCTAACGAATGCACTAGCAATTTTTATGGATCTGATGAATAGGGTATTCAAGCCATTCTTGGATGTGTTCATGATTGTATTTATAGATGACATTTTGATATATTCAAGATCAGAGGAGGAACACACAAATCACTTACGACAAGTGTTACAAGTTCTTCGTGATAGATAGTTGTATGCCAAAATTTATAATGTGAATTTTTGCTAAACTCAGTGGCATTCTTGGGTCATGTTGTGTTTGATTAGGGAATAAGGGTTGATTCACAAAAGATAGAGCTTGTGAAAGATTGGCCAAGGCCAATGACACCCACGGAAGTTTGGAGCTTCCTAGGGTTTGTAGGTTATTACAGTAGGTTCATTTAAGGTTTTTCTTTTATTTCTGCACCTCTAACAAAGTTGACACATAAGGCAACTAAGTTCCAATGGAATGATAAATGTGAAAAGGAGCTTCCAGGAGCTGAAAAAGAAGCTAACTTCTGCACCGGTGCTAGTACTTCCAGAAGGCCTCGAGGGGTATGCAGTGTATTGCGATGCTTCAAGAGTTAGCTTAGGGTGTGTACTGACACAGAATGGTGGGGTAATTGCTTATGCCTCTAGACAACTACGACCACATGAGAAAAACTATCCAACACATGATCTTGAGCTAGCAGCGGCTGTGTTTGCTCTAAAACTATGGCGCCACTATTTGTATGGGGTTCACATTGACATATATGCAGATCATAAGTGTTTGCAATACATCTTTAAGCAAAAATACCTAAATTTAAGATAGCGAAGATGGCTAGAGCTAATAAAGGATTACGACGTTGAGATACTATACCATCCGGGGAAGGCAAATGATGTAGCCGATGCTCTGAGTTGTAAGGAAATCATGAATACTGGTGATCAAGTTGTGGTAAGTCAAGGAGTGGCTAAGGATCTACGTCAGTTAGCCAGTTTGGGAGTTCTCCTTCTTGAAACTCCAAAGGAAGGGGTTATTGTACATTATGTAGTAGCGTCTTCATTAGTAATGGAGGTGAAAGATAAATAATTCGAGGATCTTGTTCTACGACAGCTTAAGTAAAAGGTGAGTCAGGGTACAATAAAGGGCTTTGACCTTAACAAAATGGAGTACTTTACTGCTGAAATAGATTATGTGTGCCTGATATTAATGGATTAAGAAAGAGGATAATGGAAGAAGCCCATCATTCCCGATATTCCATCCATCCAGGATCAAATAAGATGTACCATGACCTGAAGGGAATGTTTTGGTAGGGAGCCATGAAAAAGGACCTTGCAAAATTTGTGGCTCAATGTCCAATTTACCGACAACTGAAAGTAGAACACCAAAAGCCAGGAGGTTATATGCAGTGTGTAGAGCTTCCAACATGGAAGTGGGATATGATTAATATGGATTTTGTTACCGGGTTGCCTCGCTCATTTCAGAAGTTTGACTCTATATGGGTAAAAGTTGATAGACTCACAAAGTCAGCACACTTCTTGCCAGTCAGGAGTGATTATACAGATGAAGAGTATGCCAAGCTATACCTCAAAGAGATAGTAAGGCTACACGGAGTCCCAATCTCCATTACATCTGAATGGGGGCTCAATTCACTTCAAAAAATTTTGAAGTCTTTCCAAAGGAGTTTAGGGACACAAGTGAATTTGAGTACAACTTTCCACCCTCAAACAAACGGTCAAGCAGAACGCACCATTCAGACACTTGAAGATATGCTGCGAGCTTGTGAATTGGACTTTAAAGGTAGTTGGGTGGACCATTTGCCACATATTGAATTTTCCTATAATAGTAGCTAGCACTCAAGTATCAAGATGGCACCTTATGAAGCTTTGTATGGAAGGAAATATAGGTCTTCAATTGGATGGTTTGAAGTGGGTGAAACAACCTTTCTTGGGCTAGATATAGTACAACAAGCCATGAAAAAAGTTAAGGTAACATAGCAGCAGATAGAAATAGGCCAAATCGTCACAAATCATTTGCGAATGCTAGAAGGAGAGGAATGGATTTTTCAGTAGGGGACAGAGTAGTTTTAAAGGTGTCTCTATTGAAAGGGATTAGGAGGTTTGGTAATAAAGGAAAATTGAGCCCACGTTACATAGGGCCATATAAAATTATTAAGAAGTTCAGGCAGGTTCCATATGAACTAGAGCTACCCCAAGAGCTTCAATGGTTCATCCAGCTTTTTATGTCTCAATGCTCATCATTTGTTGGCCAATCCTAGATCTAGGATGGATAAGTTCGTGATGGGTGTCTCCGGCTTGGTAAGTGAAGAATGCTGATCCGCCATGCTAATTAATGACATGGACTTATCTTGATTGATGACCTATACTGAGCAAATGGAGGAGGAGAAATTGAGGAACGGAAGGGAGCATGAGACCAAGAGGGGCCGATATGAGGGTAAATTCCAAAAGGGTGCTAGATTTCATCAAGGCCAAGGGACTTCTCATGCTACTAATAGGGAGTTTTCCACTAACTTCTGAAGGCCTCAAAGTGTTGGTGGGGTGGCTTCTATTGATGTGTGCCCTAAATGTGGAAGGAGGCATGGAGGCCCGTGTTTGAGAGGCTCTAAGGCATGCTATGAATGTGGGGAACTGGGTAAGGCGGATTGTCCATGAAACCGTCGCAAGGGCTGGGGTGCAAATGTGGTTCCATTTAGTAGAGGTGCTCCTCAAGGTGGCGTCCCAAGGCACAATCGGTTTTATGCTCTACATAGGAGGCAAAGGGTTGGCGATGTATTGATGTGTTGTCAAAATACAACACATTTGATGCCTAAAACAAGGAATTTTGTGAGTTCTTAATGCGACTTTTTATGATTTTTATATGCTTTTGTGTTCTTATTACAGAAAAAGTAGGTTGGCATGATTTTGGAGAAAATTATAGACTTTGCTGAATCCTAGGACAGACAAACTCACTTACAAGTCGTAGGGTGGTCTCGTAACAAGAAAAAGAGACCAAAAATTAGAAATCTGCGAAGTGGAGGTTAGCCTTATGAGGCCATCCTACGAGTCGTAGGTCTTGAAAGAACTCGTATAGGTGGACTCTTAGCATGAAGTAGAGAGCCAAAACATTAGACAAAAAATTAGAGACCTAGACTATGAGAGGAGCATATGAGTCGTAGCCCAAGAAATGACTCGTACAAGTGGGCTGTACCAGCTGAGTCCAAAATGTCAAGAACCTGTTATGAGACTCTGATTACGACTCCTAGGTCACCCTAGGAGTTATACCTGTGAGGCGTACCAGCTGCCAACTGTTTTTTCAGTGTAACTTTTAGGGTTATTTTGTAAACACTATAAATAGTTTAAGTTATTAAAACTAAGACGAGAATTCAAATATTGAATATCATCCTTGAATATACTCTCAAGAATATTTTTAGGATTTTAGCTTAGATTTTTATTTTCTTCTGGAGAGTGCAAATCCCATATTGTATTCATTCTCAATATAACAAAATTGTGGCTTGCAACTTGTAGTGCTATCACTCTTCATTGATTTGGGTAAAACTCTCAAATATGTCTTGTCTTTGTATTTTTGATGGTTTTGCTTTAGCCATGAGTAGCTAAACACAAACAACTTGGAATTGTGGCAACTATGGGTAGTTGACTTGAGAAAACTTAGATTTATTGCATTTCTATGATTGGGGTTTTGCATTTATTATTTATTTCCCTTCATTTTGATTTTTTTTTGGTAGTGGCCAAGACCAAACCCCGCCTACTATCACGATCCTGATCAAGGTAGTGACGAATAGGAAAAGGGAAGTCGATGACAGAATTCAATTGATGTGTTATTGTCTAATGAACAAAACATGAACAGGGAAGGTTGACTAGGATAATAGGTAATGGTTAGTTGGCACACCATGGTTGCTGACCAAGCACCATGGTCAAATTCGACCTCCATCTTCACAAGAGGGCTGGAAGAACCTAAGTTACCATCCTGCATGTGAATTTCCAATTGTAGTTATGTTGTCTAGGGTAATCGAGTCAATGAACCATGCGGAACACAATTCCCAAGTTGTCCCTAAAATTTAATATTTTCTCGTGTCATAGTATAGTGTTTATTTTTTCTTTTGTTCTTGAATTATAATCCCCTCCCCCCCCATTTAGAGATTCTAGTTATAGATACTTGAAATGATTGATAGTGAATTCTTGTAGCCAAACCCTATATTTCCTGTGGATTCGGCCCTAACCTTCGGTTAGGTTATTGTTGACAGTGACCACTTTCTTATTGGAGCGTGAAAAACATCAGGTTCCCGATGTTGTTACCTGTATGTTGAAAATCTATGACTTTGATGTATATACTTTGATTGATCCGGGTGCCACTCTTTCCTTTGTCACCCCATTTGTTGCTAAAAGGTTCCATGTTGTCCCCGAGTTACGCATGAGTCATATGAAGTGTCTACTCTTATTGGTGCCTCTATTGTTGCTAGGAATGTTTGTAGGAGTTGTCCTATTTGCATTTTGCATAAGTTGTTGCCTTGTGATCTTGTTGAATTAGACATGGTAGATTTTAATGTTATTCTTTGGAGGGGTTGGTTGCATGCCTACTATGCTTCTATTAATTATAGAACTTGTAGGGTCAAGTTTCAATTCCCTAATGAACCCGTCCTTGAGTGGGAAAGTCAAAATGTGGTGGTCAAGGGTAGATTCATTTCATGCATTAAAGCCAGTAAGTTGATCTCTAAGAGTTGTATTTATCATCTTGTGAAGGATAGAAATGTGGAGTCTAAAGCTCCTTCCATAGAGTCGGTTCCGGTTGTAAATGAGTTCCTTAAGGTCTTCCCAAATGACCTTCCCGGTGTTCCTCCCAAAAGGGAAATAGATTTAGGTATAGACCTCCTCCCTGATACTCAACCTATCTCTATTCCCCCTTACCGTGTAGCCCTGGCGGAGTTGAAGGACTTAAAGGAGCAATTGAAAGATTTGTTGGAAAAGGGATTTATTAGACCTATTCAATCACCTTGGGGTGCCTCGGTGTTGTTTGTGAAAAAGAAGGATGGCTCACTTAGAATGTCTATTGACTACCGGCAACTCAACAGGGTCACCATCAAGAATAGGTATCCTCTTCCAAGGATTGATGATTTTTTTGACCAATTGCAAGGGGCTAGCTTCTTCTTTAAGATTGATCTTTGGTTCGCGCATCATCAAGTGAGGATGAGGGAGAGTGATACTCCCAGGACGGCCTTCCGAACTAGATATAGGCATTATGAGTTTGTTGTGATCTCTTTTAGGTTGACCAGTGCACCGCCATCTTCATGGACCTAATGAATAGGGTCTCCAAACCTTACCTTGATTCCTTTGTTTTGGTCTTCATTGATGATATTTTGATTTATTCAGATAGTAGGGAGGAGCATATAGGGCATTTGAGGGCTGGTTTGCAAAGATTGAGGGAGAAGAAATTGTATGCCAAATATGACAAGTATGAATTTTTGTTGAAAGAGGCTGCTTTCCTGGGTCATGTGGTGTCCGGGGATGGTATAAAAGTGGATCCTATGAAAATCAATGTGATTAGAAATTTACCTAGACCATTGACCCCGTCAGATATTAGAACAATCTTTGGCCTAGCGGGTTATTATAGAATGTTTGTGAATGGGTTCTCCTCCATTGCTTCCCTTATGACAAAATTGACTCAAAAGAAGGTTAAGTTTGTGTGGACCGATGAGTGTGAGAGGAGTTTCCAAAAGCTAAATGACAAGCTTGTGTCCGCTCCTGGATGGCTTGAGGGATTTGTGGTGTATTGTGATGCTTCCTAGGTTGTTTTGGGTTATGTGTTGATGCAAAGTGGTAATGTCATAGCTTATGCTTCTAGACAACTCAAGGTACATGAAAGGAACTACCGTACCCATGAACTAGAGTTAGCCGCCATTGTGTTGTCATTAAAGATTTGGCGTCACTACTTGTATGGGGTACATGTGGATGTGTTCACTGATCATAAGAACCTCTAATATGTTTTCACTCAAAAAGATCTCAACTTGAGGCAAAGGAGATAGTTAGAACTTCTCAAAGACTATGACATGAGTGTCCACTATCATCCTGGCAAGGAAAATATGGTGGCCGATGCCTTAATTAGGGTGTTTATGGGTAGCCTAGCCCATGTTGATGGTGGTGGTAAGGAGATGGCTAGAGAGGTACATAAATTGGCTAGGTTGGGGGTTAGGTTGGAAGAGGTTGGTGATGATGGTGTTGTTGTTGTTGATAGGTCTAAGTCTTCATTGGTTGATGAGGTGATAGCAAAACAAGATCTTGACTCCTCCTTGCTTGAATTGAAGGCCTTGGTTAAAGAGGGCAAAGTAGAGATTTTCTCCCAAGGTAGAGATGGGGCCCTTAGGTACCAAGGTAGGTTGTTATGCCTTGTGTTGATTGATTGAGGGAGAAAATCCTTGATGAGGCCGATAATTCTTCATATTCCATCCACCCCGGTTCCACCAAAATGTATAGAGACTTGAGGACGTGTATTGGTGGAGAGGTATGAAGAGGGACTTTGCCAAATTCATTTTCGGTTGCCATAGTTGTCAACAAGTCAAAGCCGAACATCAAAGGTCGGGTGGCCTAACCCAAGGCATAGAGATTAACACTTGGAAATGGGATGTGATTAATATGGGTTTTGTGGTTGGGTTTCCCAAGACTAGAAAAGGTTTTGATTCCATTTGGGTGGTGGTTGATAGGATGACGAAATCGGCTCACTTTCTATCAGTTAAGACCACATATGGGGCTGAAGAGTATGCAAGGTTGTACATTCATGAATAATGAGCTTGAATGGGGTTCCTTTGTCCATCATATCGGATAGTGGTTCACAATTCACTTCACACTTTTAGAGATCTTTCCAAAGGGGTCTTGATACAAACGTTCACCATAATACGACCTTTCACCCCCAAACGGATAGCCAAGTCGAAAGGACCGTTCTAACCTTTGAAGATATGCTTAGGGCATGTGTATTGGAGTTTAGGGGTATGTGATGACTATCTTCATTTGACTGAGTTTGCCTACAACAATAGTTACACGCTAGCATTTGTATGGCTCCTTTTGAGGCTCTTTATGGTGACATTGTAGATCACCGGTTGGTTGATTTGAGGTTGGAGAGGTGGCTTTATTGGGACCAGATATGGTTATGGAGCCTCTTAAGAAGGTTAGTATGATTAAGGAAAGGTTGAAAACAGCTCAAAGTCATCAAAAATCTTATGTCGATGTGAAAAGAAGAGACCTTGAATTCAAAGTGGGTGATTGGGTTTCTTGAATGTTTCTCCAATGAAAGGTGTGGTCCATTTTGGTAAAATGGGGAAGTTGAGTTCAAAATATATTGGTCCTTATGGGGTTATAAAGAGGGTTGGGCAAAAAGCTTATGACTTGAAGTTGCCTAGTGAAATGAGTTTGGTTCATCCGGTGTTCCATGTCTCTATGTTGAGAAAATGTGTTGGTGATCCTTATGCTATTGTGCCTCTTGATGTTATGGGAGTTGTTGAAGATAACATGACTTATGAGGAGACTCCAGTTTAGATTTTTGATAGGAAAGAGAAGAGATTGAGGTACAAGGAGGTGGCATCCGTTAAGGTCCTTTGGAGGAACCAACAAATCAAAAGTGCTACTTGGGAGACCGAAGCAGAAATGCAAAAGTGGTATCCTTATCTTTTCCACTCTACTCAAGCCTAAGGTACCAATTGTAAGTCCCCTATGTTATTTTAACGACCCCAAAAAGTGCCCAAAAATGTGTCTCGGAAATGCCCAGAATTTTAATATCCAGATATCTAAAAATCTATTCGTTATTTCGAAAATCCGACTTCATATTCTTGTTTAAGGGGTCAAATTAAGTGGGTATGTCATGACCCAAGCCTAGGTGCTAGACGTGACATGGCAAATGGGGAACCTAAAGAGACCCCAATCAAGCCCCTTCACTTGTCATTACAGATCATTGGTTGCGAAAGTATTTAAATGACATACAATAAGATAAGTGGGCAATAGAGCTAAGGGAAGGATTTCTTAAACATCATAATCAAGAGGCAAGAGTCAAGCTCATAATATAAATACATAACTTGTCCAACATACACCTCTGGATAGAGCGGGGGCCAAGACAAAGCTATGAGGCTCACCCTCATGGTTAATGGAACATAAGAAAATGTCTCAATACATAGATAATGGCAACATAGACTAAGGTCCTCGGAGTGGAGGACTGACTAACTAGCTTTGACTAGGACCAATCTAGCCACGTGGAGGAGGAGGATGATCAACTTGAGCACCGGTTCCTACATGGTGATATCATGTAGGCAAGAGTATGCATTAGTACGTTTGAATGTACTAAGTATGTGGGATGCAATGCAACAAGACATAGGCTTCATAATCAACATGCATAACAATAGACAATATGTATGATATAGCAATATGACATGTATGATCAATGAATAGGTAAACATGCTTAAATAACTCGTTCTCATATAAGATCTCATAGGTGGAGAATAGACCAAGCTAGGTTTCTAACCTTGGTTGGTTGATGATGGTCACACCCCATAATCCTAGGTTGTATGGTACAAAACCCTCACATGGTTAATGATGGTCACACCCCAACAACCTAGGTGGCGAAGTACAAACTACTCACATGGTTGATGATGTTCACACCCCAATTATCCTAGGTGGCAAGTACAAACCCCTCACATTGTTGATGAGTACAAACACCCTACCTTGGTTGATGATGGTCATACCCCAATCATCATGGGTGCGAAGTACAAACCCCTCACATGGTTGATGAGTAAAACCCCCCACCTCGATTGAGTATGGTCTAATGCAACACTCTATATAGAGTCATGTACATAAGCTCATTTCATCCTCATATAGTCATTCATATCATATCTCAGACTTTGGACTTTCCTTTCCACAAGAAATCTTAGCCGGACATTTTATCAAATACTTGAGGGGTGTTTAATGGGGGTAATAGACCATGCAATTTGGAGATGAAATTATACAAGAAAATCTATAGTAAATCCATCAATCAACACCTTGCAATACCCCAAAGACATTCACATCAAAACCCCTCATCAAATCCAACATTAGATCCAAGATTTAGAGCTCAAAATATGCTAAAACAACCATACTTTCATGAATTAAACACTGTGCAGTAAATTTCTCAATCTACAACACCCTCATGTAAAACCAACTTTAAATCATGCAATATTAGTAAAAAGAAGGCTTAGGAAACATTGGTGGAAGGATCCAATGGTTCAACACCACATACCTTAGCTTAGGATTAACTTGGTGAAGATTGGAGATGGAGACTTGAACCTTGAAAGAGAAACTTAGCTTGCGACGAGGGTTTAGGACTTGAGTTTTGGGAGTGAAAATATGACTAAGTGTTTGAGTTAGTATTGGGAAATTTTTACAATGTTATAAGGGTGAAAGTTGGCTAAGTATAGATAAAAACACATTTGGGAAAACTTGGACCCAACACCTTGAATATTTTGGACAAACTAAAAAATATAGTGTCCGAAATACGCTGAGGCGCGTCGCGAGGGCATCGCAAAAAGCCCTCTGGAATTAGTACCACGTGCATTTTCATAAATCGTTTTAATCACTTTAAAGTCAAGGTTAGACCTCCTCCCCCTTAATTTGGACCTCCCAAACAAGAATATGAAGTCGAATTTCAAAAATAGCAAATGAATTTTAATATATACGGAAATTAAAACTTTGGGCATTCCAAGGCACGTTTTGGGGCACTTTTTGGGGTCGTTACAATATCTCCCCCTTGGGAACATTCGTCCCTGAATGTTAAAGAGACATACAAGACAAGAATGATCATGAGAAATCAGCCCCAACATGAATGCAACTTAACATGTAAAACACTATTTTCAAATTCTCAACATAAGTGTAAAATCATCATAAGTTTGCCAACTTAAATATGAATGCATATGAATGACATAGAGGCTGAAATGTAAGACTTGAGATCACATGTGGGAATTAGTATTAGTACCTTAGGCTTGCGTTGAGTAGAAAAGATGAGAGTACCACTTTTGCATGTCCGCTTCGGCCTCTCATGTAGCACTTTCAACTTATTAATTCCTTCAAAGGACCTTAATGGATGGCACCTCTTTATTCCTCAATCTCTTTACTTGCCTATCCAAGATTTGAACCGTAACCTCCTCATAGATCAGGTTATTCCCCACAACACCCACAAGACCAAGAGGCACAATGGCTTTAGGATCACCAACACATTTTCTCAACATAGAGACATGGAACACCTGATGAACCAAATTCATCTCAATAGGAAACTTTAACTCATAAGCTACCTTGCCAACCCTCTCTATCACTTCATAAGGACCAACATACCTCAGGCTCAACTTCCCATTTTTACAAATGGACCACACCTTTCATTGGAGAAACCTTCAAATAGACCCAATCACCCACTTAGAACGCTAGGCCCTGCATAGGATTTTTGATGACTGTGGGCCGTTTTCAACCTTTCCCTTATCATCTTAACCTTCTCACGAGTCTCCATAACCAGTTTCGACCCCAATAAATCCACCAGTGATCTACAATGTCTCCCATAAAGAGCCTCAAAAGGATCCATACTGATGCTATAGTGATAGCTATTGTTGTAGGTGAACTCAATCAATGGAAGATGGTCATCCCAACTACCTTTAAGCTCCAAGACACAAGCCCTAAGCATATCCTCAATTGTTTAAATTGTCTTTTGGATGCGGCCATCCGTTTGAGGGTGGAAGGCCGTACTAAGGTGAACTGTTGTATCAAGACACCTTTGGAAAGATCACCAAAAGAGTGAAGTGAATTGTGAACCATGATCAGATATGATGGACGAAGGAATCCCATGCAACCTCATTAAGTCATGGATGTACAACCTTGCATATTCTTCATCCCCATATGTGGTCTTAACCGGTAGAAAGTGAGCTGACTTTGTCATCCTACCAACCATCACCCATATGGAATCAAAACCTTTTCTAGTTTTGGGACACCAAACCACAAAATCCATATAAATTATCTCCCACTTCCAAGTGGGAATCTCTATGTATTGGATTAGGCCACCCGACCTTTGATGTTCGGCTTTGACTTGTTGACATTTATGGCAACCAGAAACAAATTTTGCAATGTCCCTGTTCATACCTCCCCAACAATACACATCCCTCAAGTCTCTATTCATTTTGATGGAACCGGGGTGGATAGAGTAAGCAGAATTATGGGCCTCATCAAGAATTCTCTCCCTCAAACCATGAACACATGGCACACACAACCTACCTTTGTACCTAAGGGAACTATCTTCCCCTTGGGAGAAAACCTCTACTTTGCCCTCTTTTACCAAGGCCTTCAGTTCAAGCAAGGAGGAGTCAAGCTCTTGTTTGTCTATCACCTCATCAACCAAGGAAGACTTGGACCATCAATAACCACAACACCATCATCACCAACCTCTTCCAACCTAACCCCCAATGTAGCCAACCTATGCACCTCCTTAGCAATCTCCCTATCACCACCATCCACATGAGCTAGGCTACCTGTGGACACCGGACACAAAGTATCCGCCACCACATTTGTCTTACCCGGATTATAATGCACACTTATGTCATAATCTTTGATAAGTTCTAGCCACCTTCTTTGTCTCAAGTTGAGATCTTTTTGTGTGAAGACATATTGAAGGTTCTTATGATCGGTGAAGATATCAACATGCACCCCATATAAATAATGACGCCAAATCTTTAATGCAAACACCACGGTAGCTAATTCAAGATCATGGGTAGGGTAGTTCTTTTCATGTACTTTGAGTTTCCTAGAAGCATAGGCTATGACCTTATTATTTTGCATTGGCACACAACCCAAACCAACTCTAGATGCATCACAATACACAACAAAACCTTCATGTCCATCCTGTAGTGACAATATAGGAGCGGACACAAGTCTATCTTTAAATGTTTGGAAGCTTTTCTCACATTCATCGGTCCACATAAACTTAACTTTTTTTTGAGTCAATTTTGACATAGGAGAAGTAATGGAGGAGAACCCATTCACAAACCTTCTATAGTAACCCGCAAGGCCCAAGAAACTCCTAATATCAGATGGGGTCAATGGTCTAGGCAAATTCCTAATCACATCAATCTTCTTAGGATCCACTTTAATGCCATCCCCCGACACCACATGATCCAAGAATGCAACCTCCTTTAACCAAAACTTACACTTGTCATATTTAGCACACAATCTTTGCAACACAACCCTCAAATGGCACATATGATCCTCCCTACTATGTGAATAGATCAAAATATCATCAATGAAGACCACAACAAAGGAATCAAAGAAGGGTTTGAAGACCCTATTCATTAGGTCCATGAAGATGGCCAGTGCATTAGTCAACCCAAAGGACATCAGAACAAATTCATAGTGCCTATATCTAATTTGGAAGGCCATCTTGGGAATATCACACTCCCTCACCTTCACTTGATGGTACGTAGACCAAAGATCAATCTTAGAAAAAGTGATCCCCTTGCAATCGGTCAAACAAGTCATCAATTCTCGGAAGAGGATACGTATTCTTTATAGTGACCCTATTGAGTTGCCGGTAGTCATTGCACATTCCAAGTGACCCATTTCTCTTCTTTACAAACAACACCGGTGTACCCCAAGGTAATTGGCTAGGTCTAATAAATCCCTTCTCCAACAAATCTTTCAATTGCTCCTTTAAATCCTTCAACTCTACTGGGGCTATACAGTAAGGGGGAACGGAGATAGGTTGAGTGTCGAGAAGGAGATCTATGCCAAAACCTATCCCCCTTTCGGTAGGGACACCAGGAAGGTCATTTGGAAAGACATCAAGAAACTCATTTACAACCAGAATCGACTCAATGGAAGGGACTTTGGACTCCACATCTTTAACTCTCACAAGATGATACAAACACCCCTTGGAAATCAACCTATGGGCTTTGATGCGTGAGATGAACCTACCCTTGCTACCACATCATGACCTTCCCACTCAAGGACGGATTCATTTGGAAATTAAAACTTGACCATACGTGTTCTACATTCAATAGAAGCATAGTATGCATGCAACCAATCCATCCTAAGAATAACATCAATATCGACCATATCTACATCAACAAGATCACAAGGTAGGATTTTATGCAAAATGCAAACTGAATAATTTCTATACACCCTCCTAGCAACAATAGATGCAAAAATAGGAGAAGATATCTCATATGACTCATGCAACGACTCCAACTCTGCACGGAACTTTTTAGGAACAAAGGGAGTAACAAAGGAAAGGGTGGCACCTGGATCAATTAGGGTGGCACCTGGATCAATCAAAGCATATACATCAAGATCAAAGATTTTCAACATATTGGTAACACATTGGGGACTACACCGATCCCTTGCCTCCCATGTAGAGTATAAAATCGATTGTGCCTTGGGCACCGCCTTGAGGACTACCTCTACCCAGTGGAACCGCATTTGCACCCTGAACTTTGCCATGGTTTCTTGGACTATCAACCCTCTTGTGACCAATATCCCCACATTAAAACTTGCATTAGGAGCCCTCCAACATGGACCTCTATGCTTCCTTCCACATCTAGGACACACCGCTATAGGAGCCATACCACCAGCACCTTGAGGCCTAGGGAAGTCATTGGCAAACGCCCTATTAGTAGCATGAGCTGGCCCTTGGCCTTGGTGAAATCTGGCACCCTTTGGGAACTTGCACTCAAAACAGGCCCTCTTGGCCTCATAGCCCCTCCTTTTCCTCAACTTTTCTTTTTCCATTTGCTCAGCATATATCATCAACCGAGACAAGTTCATGTCACCAATAAACAAGGGGAACCGGCATTCTTCACTTACTAAGTCAGAGACCCCCATAACAAACTTATTCATCCTTGACCTAGGATCGGCCACCAAGTGAGGGCATACTCTGAAAGCTGATTAAATTTGAGGGTATACTCCATCACACTCATAGCACCTTGTTTCAAGTTCATAAACTCGACCAACTTTGCCTCGCTAAGATCAAGAGGAAAAAATCAATTAAGAAGGCCAATTTGAACTCCTCCCAAAGAACCACATTACCAACCCCCTTTTCATTTCTCATACCAAATTTAGGCTACCATTTTTATTTGGTATACCGCCAACTCTGCTTTATCATTCAGCCCAACTCCCATGATATTCAAGATTTTTTAGATCTCATCAATGAACTCTTGTGGATTTTCATCCACCTTTGACCCTTGGAAACCCGGAGGATTCATCCTCATGAAATCTCTTACCCTAGCTCCCGAGATAGTAGCATGAGGGTCTTGGGCCCCTTGTTAGACTTGGTTGACCACCACTTAGGCAAGCATAGTAAGGGAATCCCGGAGCTCGCCATTGGTAGGTTGCTCCTGGGATGTTTGGGCACGTCTTCCTCTAGTGTTTTGCATGATCTAGCATAGCAAAGAACAATCATTAGGGGGGAAAAGTCACCACAACTCTATTTGCACAACTTAGAACATGAAGAAGGGACACATTTCCTAAAATCCCTCATAGCCTTCTATTCATAGTCATGGCACGCTTCACAACCATGAATAGGATTCTAATCGATGCGGCGTGTTGGACTTCAAGGATCTATCAACCTAGTGCTCTGTTACCAAGTTTTTCACAACCCAAGCCTAGGGCCTAGATGTGACACGATGAACGGGGAACCCGAAGGGACCCCAATCAAGCCTCTTTAGTTGTCATTACACATCATCAATCGCGGAAGCATTTAAAAGACATAAAGTAAGATAAAGGGGCAATGGCACTAAGGAAAGGCTTGCTTAAATATCATAATCAAGAGGCAAAAGTCAAGCTAATAACACAAATACATAACTTGTCCAACATAAACCTATAAATACATGGATAGAGCAGGGGCTAAGAAAAAGCCACCGGGCTCACCCTCATAATCAATAGAGCATACAAAAATGTCTCAATACATAGATAATGGTAACATAGACTAAGGTCTTCGGAGTGGAGGACTGACCAACTAGCTTTGAGTAGGACCAATCTAGCCACGTGGAGGAGGAGGATGATCAACTTGAGCACTGGTCCTACATGGTGATATCATGTAGGCAAGAGTATGCGTTAGTACGTTTGAATGTACTAAGTATGTGGGATGCAATACAACAAGACATAGGCTTCATAATCAACATGCATAACAATAGACAATATGCATGATATAACAATATGACATGTATGATCAATGCATAGGTAAAACATGCTTAAATAACTCATGCTCATCTAAGATATCATAAGTGGAGAATAGACCAAGCTCGATTTTCAACCTTGGTTGGTTGAAGATGGTCACACCCCATAATCGTAGGTTGTGTGGTACAAACCCCTCACATGGTTGATGATGGTCACACCCCAATCATCCTAGGTGGCAAAGTACAAGCTCCTCAAATGGTTGATGTGTACAAACCCCCACTTCGGTTGATAGCGGTCACACCCCAATCATCCTAGGTGGAAAAGTAAAAACCCTTCACATTGTTGATGAGTACAAACCCCCACCTCGATTGAGTATTGTCTAATGCAAAATTTTATATTAAGTATATCATAGACATAAGCTTATTTCATCCTCATATAGTCATTCATATCACATCTCACACGTTGGACCTTCATTTCCAGAAGAAACCCTAGCCAGACATTTTATCAAACACTTGAGGGGTGTGTAATTGAGGTAAAAGACCATGCAATTTAGAGATGAAATCATGAAATAAAATTAGTAGTAAAACCATCAATCAACACTTTGCAACACCCCCAAGACATTCACATCAAAACCCTTCATCAAACATTAGATCTAAGATTTAGAGCTCAAAATATGCTAAAACAATCGTACTTTCATGAATTAAAATCACTATGCAGTAAACTTCTCAATATACAAGACTCTTATGTAAATTAACTTTAAATCATGCAATATTAGTAAAAAGGAGGCTTAGGCACTATGGGTGGAAGGACCCAATGGTTTAACACCACAAACATTAGCTTAGGATTAACTTGGTAAAGATTGGAGATAGAGACTTGAAGCTTGAAGAAGAACCTTGAAGGAGAACCTTAGCTTGGGATGAGGGTTTGGAACTTGTGTCTGGAGAGTGAAAATATGACTAAGTGTTTGAGTTAATATTGGGAAATATTTAGGATGATATAAGGGAGAAATTTGGCTATGTATAGATAAAAACACGTTTCGGAAAACTTGGGCCGAACACTTAGAACATTTTAGATGAACTTAAAAAAACAGTGCCCTAAATACACTAAGGCGCATCGCAAGGGCATCGCGAAAAGCCCTCTGGAATTTGCACCGTACGCATTATCATAAATAGCTTTAATCGCTTTAAAATCGAGGTTAGAACCTTTGACCCTTAATTTGGACCCTTTGAACAGGAATATGAAGTCGAATTTTTGAAATATCAAACCAATTTTATGATATAAGGAAATTAAAATTCTGGGCATTCCGAGGCACATTTTCGGGCACTTTTGGGGTCATTACACAGGAATGGGTCTAACTCAAATTTTTAAGCAACCGAATCGAATTATGAACTTTCCATAAATGCTGAAAACAGTGTGTAAGGAGCGCCTCAGTGTGTAATTTGGAGACTATTTTTCTGTACTCAGTCCAAGACTTTTAAGTCTTGGACCTAAGTGTTCCCAAACGTGTTTTAACCTATACTTAGCCTTATTTCACCCTCATATCATCCTAAACATTTCACATACTCACTCAAACCCTTAGTTTTATATTTCTCTTAAGATTCAACTCCCAAACCCTCACCCTAAGCTAAGGTTCTCTTTCAAGGTTCTTCTTCAAGCATCAAATCTCCATCTCCAATCTTCATCAAGTTCATGTCCAAGCTAAGATATGTGAGTTTCTTTCATGAGTTTCTTTCACCCATGATACCCAAGCCTCCTTTTGCATAAATTGTATGATTTAAAGTTGATTTACAAATGTGTTTTGATCATTATGAAATTCACTACGCACTATGTTAAAGCTATGTACAGTTTTGATTGTTTTGCCATGTTTTGAGCTATAAATCTTTAATCTATTGTAAGATTTGAGAAGGGGTTTTGCTGTATATGTCATAAGGGTGTTGCAAGGTCTTGATTGATGGTTTTGCAATGATTTTTCTTACATAATTTCATCTCTAATTTGCATGGGTTTATACTACCACTTCACATACTCTAAGTGTTTGATAAAAAGTCGGGATGTTATTTCTTGAGGAGTTGAAGGTCCAAAGCATGAGATATGATATGATTTACTCTTTGATGATGAAATGAGCTTATGTATATGATATACTCTATATAAAATGTTGCATTAGACCATACACGATCCGAGGGGAGGGGGTAAGAGCCCGAGTAACCATGTTGGGGGTTTATACCCATCAACCATGCGAGGGGTTTATACTTCGTCACAATTTCGGTAAGGTGTGATTTCCATCAACCATGTGAGGGGTTTATATCACACAACCACTAAGGGGTTTATACCTTGAATAGCTAACTTGGTCTCTTCTTCACATATGATATTCTATATGAGCATGATTTACTTATGCATTTTGATTATGATGCCTATTTATTGTTCCATTGCATCCTACATACTTAGTACATTAAAATGTACTAACGCATACTCTATACCTACATGATGTCAACATGTAGGAACTGGAGCCTAAGTTGATAATCCTCCTCCATGTGGCTATTTCGGTGCCATTCAAGGTAGTTGGTGAATCCTCCACTTCGGAGACCTTAGTATGTGTTTCTCTTATTATATATTGAACACTTCTCTTTACTTTCTATTTAGACTATGAGGGTGAGCTCAGTTGCTTTGTCTTGTCCCCCGCTCTTATCTATAAGGTGGAGGTGTTGTTGGACATGCTATGTATCTATAATATGAGCCTTAATTCTTTTCCCTTGATTATGATGTTGTGTAAGCTTTCCCCTTAGTCCCATTGCCCCTATTTCCACTCTTTTATGTCATTTAAATGCTTTCGCGACCAATGATGTGTAATGATAAGTTAAGAGGCTTGTTTTGGGACCCTTTGGGCTCCCCATTCGCCGTGTCACGTATAGGCCCTATTTTGGGTCGTGACAAACCTTGTATCAGAGGACTAGGTTGATAGGTCCTTCGAGTCGAACACACCACGTCGATTAGAGTCTTATACATGGTTGTGTTGTGTACCACAACTATGAGTAGGAGGCTATGAGGCATTCTAGGGAATATTCCACTTCTTCATGATCCATGTCATGCGATAGAGTTAGATCCCCTAGGGTTTATTGGTAACCCCTAACCGTTACATCCCAGGATGTGTCTAAAGCTACTCAGGACAGTGATAAGATGAATACAGAGATTTGCAATCTCTATGGAAAGGGGACAAAGCAGCGACGAAATTGGCAACTCACCTTGAACAACAAGTGGGTGCTTTCGGGACTTCAAATGGTAAGAGGAGAGATAGTGAGTCGAAGAGGGCCCCTGTTGAAGGAAAGTTCCAAAGTCTCAAGGATAGAGGTGATGCTATGTGTCCGACATATGATAAGGCTCATAGGGGCCATGTTTCAAGGGCACCAATACTTTTTTTGATTACGGCCAAGTGGGACATAAGAGTAGGTATTATCCTCGGAAATGCAATAAGAGTAAGGAGGGTCATGAAGAGATGACTCATCTTAGATGCCCAAAATATGGAATGACTTATAGTGGCGCATGTTGGAGGAATACGCGTGTATGCTTAGGGTGTGGTGAGATAGGCCACAGAATTCTAGTTTGCCCATATGGTCAACCTTTAGATCAAGGTGGTTGTGTTGGTCAAGTGACTCGAGTAGGGGATGAGATGCCCGATACTATTACCAGCAAGTTGAAGTTTTCTTAGCTTTGTTGTGCATGTATTATTAGGCACGGTGTGCCACTATTTCTTCTCTATTCTTTTGGTTTCTAGTAGGGCTTCTCGTGTGCCCAAGGTGTTGTGTGGATCTTTGGTGTCTATCCTTTTGTTGGGTATATTATTGCTAGGAGGTTCATAGGTACTTGTCCGGGTTTGTATTGCATTAGGTCTTGCTTTATGGTTTGTTGGAGTGGCATAGTGGATTTGAAAGTCATTATAGGGATGGAATGGGTACATGCATTTAGTGTCTTCACGGATGGTAGGACCCATAGAGCTAGATCCTGAATCCCTAATGAACTCATCTTGAAGTGGGAGGTTGTCAAGTGGTAGCAAAAGAGGTAGGTCCATTTCCTGTATTAGGGTACAATTGGGTCTCTAAGGGTTGCATTTGTCATCTTGTAAGAACAGATGTGTAAAGCCTAACTTGTTTTGTTATTGAGTTGTTGGTGGTGGTAGATGAGGCCTTGGATGTCCCTTTTCGATATTTCGATATTAGGGTAGTGTCTTTTGGTTTGACTAGTGCGCCGATTATACCTACAAGTCTCATGAATAGGATCGTTTTGGTGATGCTATGATGGTTTGTGTTCCTTAATGAGGTAGTGCGTGTGAGTCTTTTGAGGGAAGTACAATAATGTTTAAGGAATAAGGTTGGATGTTAAAAAGGAGGAATGGGGATTTTGGTTGTAAGAGGTTGCCTTCCTAGGTAGTGTGATGCCAGGTGATGGTATCAAGGTGAACCCTAGTAAGACGAAGGTGATTAGAGATTAGCCTAGACCTTGACTTCGTTGGGTTAGGAGCTTCTTGGGGCTTAATGAGCTATTACCGAAGTTTGTGAATAAGTTCTCTTCAATTGTTTCCCCTATAACTTAGTTGACCCCAAGTAAGTCCAATGTTGTGACCAATGGTTTTAGTGGGGTGATTTGATAGGTCTGGGAGTTGATATTTCTTGCGTTATTCCTTGGTGCTAGTAGGATTCATGTGTATGAGGGTTGACACTTGATCCCTTCCAATCGACTAGACCTAAATCTATTTTCAAGAAAACCTACATGGATTGTGCTTACTTTAAATTTGGAGTTTTGAATATTATTATTCCTAAAATTCTGTTGATGCATGGGTAGTGTTTATTTGATGATTTTAATGTGATTTAAATCATTCTAAGAGGATTTACTTTGGGTTTACGAAATTATAAGTATGCATGTCCCCTTTTTGAATTATTTATGCATGAGAGATTACACTATGGATTTAAATGTTGAATTAATTATGTTTTCACTTCAATTTCATATTATGGTATGATTTTGGGGTAAGCCCAAATTTCGTTTTATGGTATGATTTTGATAAAAGGTTGGTTATGATCATGATCACATATGTGTCTTTAATTTTGTCTCTTTAAGCATTTTGGGTGCTTGCACCATTTTGTATATAAATGGGCTATTCCTATGCATGAGTATTGTGACTATGAAATATTATTTTGGCATGTTTCATTTTTAAGCCCAATTGTGCATTGAAATGATTTGGAAAATAACTATTGCCTCTTTAAAAGTATGTACATGTATGTTATAAGTATTGTTGTGGGATGGAGACTTAGCACCGATGGATTGAGAGGGGGGGTCTATAAGGGTTTCCCCGTGTTCTTGTTGCATAGATCCTTTGTAACACCCTACATCTTATAATACTAGTACTATGCAAATGAAACATGATATGGCTTTTCAAATTAGCGTCAATTTTTAAAAGTGTGTGAATCTCGAATTAGAGGGCGATATGTATGTCTAACGCCTGATTATCAATAAAGTCCATATTAAGGGTGTAACTTTAGCCCATGTTTTAGTATCATAAATGGATTATATTTTCATCCCAATAATAATAGAGAAAGGATCCAAGTACAACAAAACTCACTTGGTCAACTGGGCCAAAACTAAGTAAGGAGAAAAGGGAAAAGTGGGCAGCCAAGGCCCAACCAATTTGAACCCAATAAGGCCCAAGTGAAAGGGACAAGAAGCTGCATCACCAGCTTAATAAAGTAATGCTAAAAATACCTTAGTAGGTTGGCCAAAGTCCCCCTTTATAAATGGTTTAAAACAGCTCCCATAAGCCATTTTAACTTGAACAAAGAAAAATCAGATTGTTTTGCAAGTTCTCTCTCAACTCTTTCTTGACTTTACAACTAGCCACAAGAGACTTTTAGGGTTCTTGGAGAAGCCCTACACCATGAGCGTAAAGATAAGTAAGAAGAATTATGTGTTTAGTATGGTTTTCTTATGTAAAACAAGATCCTAAGTTTATTATACCTTTGTTGAAATTGTTGGATAGCATGTGTTCCAAAAGTTGTACATTTTTTCTTGTTTATTTGGAAGCTTTTTTTTTGGTTGAATTGATTATGAATAGAGGCTATTGTTCTTAATGATTATTGGTTCTATAATGATGTATAAAGTCTGTTGCACCATTTTTACAGTCCACGAAAGTGAGTTCTTGTGTGAAATCGTAATTGTGCTCGTAATCGGAACTTGTGGGTTGATTTATTGAGGACTATGATCTCACATCCTCCACCTATTTTGAGGAGTGTTTTTGAAATGTTTTAGGATTAGTTTTATTTGTATATATGGTGGGGACTATTTGGTTAAAGTTGGAACAAGTTTGGAATTGTCGACGTCAAAATGTAGTGAAGGGATATAACGTTATGCCGCCTATTTGTATGTTGTGTAGAATTATTATGTGTTGTGCTTTGTGGGCTTTTATAAGACTGTTATGGCACCAAATAGGCTGCACATGATATGTAAATGAGAATGTATATTAGAAAATATGATTAGGGGCGGAAAGGTTGAAAGAATACGCTCTTATAATTATCGTCTTGCTGCCCATATGTTGTTTTTTATGGGATTGGGCTGCCAAGATGTATCTATTGGCTGCTAATGCTAGTTTTATCACCTACTATGCTGTAGATAAATATTTGGAGGAAGGGAATATTATCTCAAGGTAAGAGGGAGGTCGTACATCGAGGTATGTAAGGCTACTCGATTTCGTATTATTTGGCATGAAACATAGATCCCTCCTTGGTACATAAAGGTACTTACTAAGTCCGACACAACTATTAACCGTGTATCAACTCTTTCACATGTTTATATGCTCCCATACATAGTCACCTTCAAAATTGTATACATACTTAGATACCAAGACACACGAGTTCCTTCTACTAAATAATGTTCATGTGTTGTTCTACCTCCTATGCATTTCATTATTTGTGTAACCTACTCCTTTGATTATGGTGTTGTCTTTTGTGATTACTTACTTTTCATATGTTGTATCTACAGTCCTACAACTCTAATATTATGACCACCAAAAGAATCATCTCAAAAGTAATTGAAAGATAAAGTATATTGCCTATTGATGGGTGGTAACCCGAGGGGTGGAAGAATCACCTAGCCAGGGTCGATCCTATCACGGGGGTAGCCCAAGGGGTGAAAGGAAAAGCCTAGTCAAGGACGATCTCGATATAGATTTACCACTGTTCAACTGGTCATTTAGATTAGATGTTGTGCGCAGATTATACAGTAAAGGTAAAGTAATAAAAGGAACATAAATTACATGATTCCACTGTATAAATAAAGGTGGTCTCTTATCCTATGCCAGTGTATAGTTTCGTTTGAGTCGTTACTTCATATATAGTATTTCTTGCCTTACATATTCAATACATTATCTAGTATTGACGTCCATTACAGGGAACCTGTATTTCATGCTGCAAGTACAGGTGCTAGTAGATCTCTCTTGTAGGTGTATAGGATATCCAGCTGATGTTACCAAGCTCCAGGTTGCTTCAGAGCTTTGTGTGTCTATAGCTTATATTTTTGTATTGTATAGTTAGTCGAGGCGGGGCCTGTCCTGACCCTTATCAGATACTTTTCCTTATCTAGAGGCTTTGTAGACTATGTAAATTAAAGTGTGGTCATGTCTCGTACTTTAGACAATGTGGCCCCAACGGCCTAGCCATATGCATTTCTTTTTTCCTTGTTATTACTATTTACTTTCTCAAAGGCATGTTAAATGGATAAATCCCTTATAATATGTATAGGAAGCGCATGGATACAAGTTGGTTCTCCCGAGCCTTATCGGCAACGGGTGCTGGTCCGCCTTAACCGGACTTTGGGTGTGACATCCTTGTCTTGTGATCTTGGTTGAACTTAGCTTGATGGGTTGGAGGTCTTGTGGTATTTTAGACTATTTGCATAGTATGCTTCCAATGAGTGTATAACCCACAAGGTTGTAATATGATGGTTAAGGATGGTCCATCTATTTGTTCAACTCCAATGGGGTAGTTACTTCCTTAAGGTTGATTTGAGGTTGGAGTTTTGCTCTCAAGTGTGGAGGAGGGTAGGTGATATCCTTAAGTGACCTTTTTGAACTAGGAACGAGCATTTCAATTATTGGTGGAGTTATTAGGTGTGCTTGTGCATTGGTTGTGTCTAGTGGGTTTCATGAATAGCGTCTTAAAACCCTACCTTGATATGTTTGTGGTGGTGTCTTTTGATTGAGGTATTAATTTGTTTAGAGCTTGTGAATCATTTGGGGGTAATGTTGCAAGTCTTGGAGGATGAGAGATTGTTTGGTAAATATGATAGGTGTGCAATATGGATAGCAAGAAGGTAATTAGAATTCTTAAGGTATATGAAATGGGTGTGCATTATTTTTCCCCGGTAAAGCTAATATTGCGGTCGGTGCTCTAGGTAGCCTAGCATATGTTGTTGATGGTGGCAAGGAGGAGACTAGTGAGGTCCATCAGTTGTTTATATTGGAAGTTAGGTTAAGGGATGTTGAGCATGGTAGTATAGCATTCTTGATGGTTCCAAATCTTGCTTGATTAAGAGGTAATATTAAGCAAGCCCTTGATGACGCCTTATTAGAGTTGGAAGTTTTGGGTGGAAAGATGGTAGAGTGGAAGTAGTATCCCAAGGGGGAGACGGTAGTTCATGGAGACAAGTGGAATAGGTATGGTTAAGCTTGACAAATGACTTTATGGTTGTGAGACCTTTTAGAGTGAAGAGGAAGTTGGTAAGGTTGCATTTGGATGGGATTTGCCTAGGTGTATAATTATGGTTTGTTCGGTTCTTCATATTTCTAGGGTGAGGAGATGTGCTGTGGCTCTAGTGCTGTGGAACTCCTTAAGATGGTGGGTGATGTGGAGGATAAGTTGACTTTGAAAAAAGGTCCCGGAGGAGGTGTTGGATGGATGAATGAAGAAGTTGATTAATGAGGATTCCTTAAGGCCTTCTTAAAAGGATCATCAAGTCAAAGGTGTCTCTAAGGAAGCCAAGGCGGTCTTATGGGAGCGATATTCATACTCCAATCACTCTAATCAAGCCTAAGATAACGACTAAGTTCTTCATATGGTTCCAAGTTTTATGTTTCAGCCCTTACGTCATTCATATGCATTCACGATTAAATTGACAAGTTTATGATGATTTTACACTTATGTTGAGATTTTGAAAATGGTGTTTTAAAAGTGATGTTTCATTCTTGTTGGGGCTGATTTTTTATAATCACTCTTGTCTTTTACGTCTTTTTTACATTCAGGAACGAATGTTCCCAAGGGGTAGATATTGCAATGACCCCAAAAAGTGCCCAAAAACGTGTCTTTGAATGCCCGAAATTTTAAACATATATATAAAAATCCATTTGTTATTTCGAAAATTCGAGTTCATATTCTTATTTAGGAGGTCAAATTGAGTGGGTAATGGGTCTAACCCTGATTTTTAAGAATCCGAATCGAATTATGAATTTTCCATAAATGCTGAAAACAGTATGTAAGGCGCGCCGCTTCCGCGATGCGCCAATCTGTAATTTGGAGAGTATTTTTTTGTACACGGTCCAACACTTTTAAGTCTTGGGCCTAAGTGTTACCAAACATGTTTTTACCTATACTTAGTCTTATTTTACCCTCATATCATCCTAAACATTCCCCAATACTCACTCAAACTCTTAGTCTTATATTTCTCTCAAGATTGAAGTCTCAACCCCTCACCCCAAGATAAGATTCTCCTTCAAGATTCTTCTTCAAGCTTCAAATCTCCATCTCCAATCTTCAGTAAGTTCATCTCCAAGCTAAGGTATGTGGGTTCTTTCATAGGTTCCTTTTACCCATGATTCCCAAGCCTCCTTTTACATAAATTGCATGATTTAAAGTTGATTTACAAATGGGTTTTGATCATTATGAAATTCATTGCACACTATGTTAAAGCTATGTATAGTTGTGACCGTTTTGCCATGTTTTGGGTTATAAATCTATGATCTATTGTAATATTTGAAAGGGCTTTTGGTGTATATGTCATGAGGGTGTTGCAAGGTGTTGATTGATGGTTCTACAATGGGTTTTCTTGCATGACTTCACCTCTAATTTGCATGGTTTTATACTACCACTTCACACACTCTAAGTGCTTGATAAAATGTCCGGCTGTGGTTTCTTGAGGAGTTGAAGGTCCAAAGCATGACATATGATATTAATGACTATTTGATGATGAAATGAGCTTATGCATATGATATGCTTTCTATAAAGTATTGCATTAGACCATAACCGATCCGGGGGGGATGTAACACCCTACTCTTACAATACTAGTACTATGTAAATGAAATATGATATGGTTTTGTCAATTTAGCGTCCATTTTTAAAAGTGCTGAATCTCAAATTAGAGGGCGATATGTATGTCTAACGCTGAAGAGGGTCGAGTGTAAATAAGTTTTAATTCAACTCGAGGAGATCACGACCTTAAATAAAGTGAGAGAAGTGAGGTGCTTGTAGGACTTAGAAAGTTGGGAGGTGATGTACACCGCCACGTCGAGACTCTCTTTCGAAAGTGAGATACCGGCTTTCATAAGAGGGAAAGATCACTCTGTCATGCAACAGAGCAGTGTTTATCTAACTAGAAATTTCATAAGAGAAGAAGAATCGTAGCGTAGGGTCGACATAAACAATCGGTTAAAATGTCACCTACTTGCTTAGCTTAAATTTGCTAGCCAAAAGGAAACGAGGCCCGACGTCAAATTTGTCCAAGTCTGATAATGAATAAAGTATGTGTTAAAGGTGTACACTTCAGCCCGCGTTTTACTATCGTAAATGGACAATACTTATAGCCCAAGATGAATAATGAAAGGGCCCAAGTACATCATAACCCACTTGACTAATTGGGCCCAAAATAAGTGAAGAGGAATTAAGAAAATGGGCAGCCAAGGCCCATCAACTTTGAGGCCCATTTAGGCCTATAAGGACCAAGCTTCTACATCATGAGCTTAGTAATTGTGGTAATATGTGGTCAAAAATGCAAGAAAAATTCGGCCAAGAGAGCCTTTAAAAAGGTCTCAAAAACAACCCCTTAAATCATTTCACTTTGGGAACAAATTTTCAGCTTCCTAAAGACTCTTCTTTTTCTCTTTACTTCACCTCACAAGGCAGCCAATACAACCCTCTATGGTTCTCGAAGGAAACCTTAATATTGAAGGATAAGGTTTGGAAATATCCATGTATTTGTTTTATACTTATCTCACGACAAACAAGAAATATATGCTAGTTATGCTTGTGCTGGAAATTTGGACAGCATGTGTCCTAAGTATTGTTGTTAACTTTTCTTGTTATTCAAGAGGATTTTCTATTTTTGGTTGGCTGATTTATGAAGTAAGACTCATTTCTTTAACAAGTGATAGTTTGTTAGTGATGTAACTAAGTTGTTGCACCACTTTTACAGTCCGCAAAAGTGAGTTCTTATAGGATATCTCGATTGTGTTCTTAGTACTATCTTGTGGGCTGATGGATGGAAGGCTATTGCCTCACGTCCTTCATGACTGCTTTGGTACTTTTCTAAGACTATTTTAAGGTTGTTTATATATATATCTGTGTGTGTGTGTGTGTGTGTGTGTGTGTGTGTGTTGAGGACAGTTTGGGTAAAGTTGAAACAGGTTCGGGATTGTCGACATCGAAATGTAGCGAAGGGATTAACATTATACTGCCTATTTGTATGTTGTGTAGAATTGTTATGTGTTGTGCTTTGTGGGATGTTGTAATACTATTATGGAACTAAACTAGGATGCACATGATATGTATATGAGCATCTATATTAGAAAATATGATTAAAGGCGAAAAGGTTGAAAGAATACGCTCGGGTTTACAATTATACACTTGCTGCCTGTATGTTGTTTTTTGAGATTAGGCTGCCAAGATGTATCTATTGGTAGCCGACTCTCATAAAAAAACATACGGGCAGCAAATGTATAATTGTAAATCCGAGCGTATTCTTTCAACCTTTTATTGGCTGTTAATGCTAGTTTTATCACCTACTATCTTGTAGATAAATATTTGGAGGAATGGAAGGTTATCTCGAGGTAATAGCGAGGTCGTACAGTGAGATATATAAGGCTACTCAATTTCGTATTACTTGGCATGAAATCTAGATTCTTCCTTGACACATAAAGGCACTTACCAACTCCAACATAACTATTAACTGTGTCTCCACTCTTTCACATGTTCATATGCTCCCATACATAGTCACCTTCAAATCTGCATACATACATGGATACCAAGTTATAGGGGTTCTTGTTGCTAAATAAAGTTCACGAGTTGCTTCATCTCATATGCATTTCATTATTTTTGTAATGTACTCTTTTCATTGTCATCTTGTGTTGTATGATTATCTACATGTCACATGCTACATCTATAGTCCTACAACTCCAATATTATGACCACCAAAAGAATCATCTCAAAGGTAATTAAAAGGTAAAGTATATTACTTATTGATAGGTGGTAACCCGAGGGGTGGAAGAATCACCTATCCAAGATCGATCCTATTACGGGGGGTAGACCAAGACGTTAAAGGAAAAGACTAGTCAAGGCCGATGCCGATATAAATTTACCACTAATCAGCTGGTCATTTGTATTACTTGCTGTGCACAGATTATATAGTAAAGGTAAAGTAATAAAAAGAATATAAAGTACATGATCCCATAGTATAACTAAGGGTGGTCTCTTATCCTACACCTGTACATAGTTTCATTTGAGTTGTTACTTCATATACAGTATTTCCTACCTTAAATATTCAGCATAGTATCGCGTACTGACATCCCTTATGGGGGACCTGCATGTCATGCTGCAGCTGCAGGTGCTAGTAGATCTCCCCAGTAGGAGTACAAGATATCCAGCGGCTGTTACCAAGCTCCAGGTTGTTTCGTAGCTTTATGTGTCTAGAGCTCATATGTTTGTGTTATATAGTTAGTCAAAACGGGGCCTGTTGCGACCTTGATCAGATACTTTTCCTTATCTAGAAGCTTTGTAGACTATGTAAATTAAAGTGTGGTCATGTCTCATACTTTAGACACCGTGGCCCCAACGGCGTAGCCATTGGATGCATTTCCTTTTGGCTTGTTATCACTGTTTATTTTCTCAAAGGCATGTCAAATGTAGAAATCCCTTATAATATGTATAGAAAGCACATGGGTAAAGGTTGGGTTCTCCCGAACCTTATCGACAATGGGTGCCAGTCCGCCCTAATGGGACTCTGGGCGTGACAGGGGACAAGAGCCCGGGTAACCATGTTGGGGGTTTATACTCATCAACCATGTGAGGGGTTTATACTTCGTCACCATGTTGATAAGGCGTGATTACCATCAACCATGTGAGAGGTTTATATTGCACAACCACCAAGGGGTTTATACCTTAAATAGCTGGCTTGGTCTCTTCTTCACATGTGATAACCAATATGAGCATGATTTATCAAAGCATGTTTTACTTAAGCATTGAACATACAAGTCATATTGTTATATTATGTCTACTACTTGTATTATGCATTTCTATTATGATACATACTTATTATTGCATTGCCTCCTACATACTTAGTACATTCAAACGTAGTACCGCATATTCTATGCCTACATGATGTCACTTATGTAGGAACCACCGGTGTCTAAGTTCATCCTCTTCCTCCACGTGGCTAGTTCGGTGCCATTCAAACTAGTTGGTTAATCCTCCACTTCGGGGACATTAGTATGTGCTTCTTTTATTATGTGTTGAACACTGTTTAGACTATGAAGGTGAGCTCGGTTGCTTTGTCTTGCCTTCGCTCTTATCTATGTAGTAGAGGTGTTGTTGGACATGCCATGTATCTATGATATGAGACTTGATTCTTGTCCCTTGATTACGATGTTGTTTAAGCTTTCCCCTTAGTCCCATTGCCCCTATTTCTACTCTTTTATGTCATTTAAATGCTTCTGCGGCCAACTATGTGTAATAATAAATTAAGAGACTTGTTTGGGACACCTTTGGGCTTCCCATTCGCCGTGTCACATCTAGGCCCTATTTTTGGTCGTGATAGTGATTTCAAGTCTTATATTTCAGCCTCTATATCATTCATATGCACTCATGTTTAAGTTAGCAAGTTTATGATGATTTTACACTTATGTTGACATTTTGAAACTAGTGTTTCAAATGTAATGTTGCATTCTTATTGGGGCTGATTATTTTATGACAACTCTTGTCTTGTACGTCTCTTTTACATTCGGGGAGGAATATTCCCAAGGGGGAGATATTGAAGCGACCCCCAAAAGTGCCAAAAATGTGCCTTGGAATTCCTAGAATTTTAAATTCCATATATCTCAAAATCCATGTGCAATATCGAAAATTCAACTTCATATTCTTGTTTAAGGTGTCAAAATTAGGGGAAAAAGGTTCTAACCCCAAATTAAAATCCAAAGATTAGCAATCATTACTTTTCAAGTGAAAAATTCCAGTGAGCATTCCGCGCGCCTGGCGCGACGCACCAAGGGCGCACAGATGAAGAGAAGTTGTCTTTGTGTTCTCTCTGTGATGCAAAGAGGTGTATTTTTCTATCCAGTGATTTACTGTGCAGTCCATGACTTTTAATTCTTGGACCTAAGTGTTCCCAAACATGTTTTTACCTATACCTACCCTTATTTCACCATCATATCATCCTAAACATTCCCCAATACTCCTCAAACATTTAGCCATATTTTCACCCCCCCCAATTCAATCCTAAAACCCTCATCCGTAATTAAGGTTTTCCTTCAAGGTTCTTCTTCAAGATCCAAGTCTCCGTCTCCAATCATCACCAAGTTCATCTCCAAGCTAAGGTATGTGGGTTTCTTTCATGGGTTCCTTTCACCCATGATACCCAAGCCTCCTTTTACTCAAATTGCATGATTCAAAGTCAATTTACAAATGGGTCTTTATTATTATGAAATTCATTGCACACTATGTTAAAGCTATGTGAGAGACTGTTTAGCTATGTTTGAGCTATAAACCATTGATCTATTGCAAGATTTGAGGAGCGGTTTTGATATATGTTGCTTGAGGGTATTGCAAGGTGTTGATTGATTGTTTTATAATGGATTTTCTTGCATGATTTTATCTCTATATTTCATGGTTTTATACTAGCATTACATACCCTCTAAGTGTTTGATAAAATGTCCGGTTATGATTCTTGAGGAATTGAAGGTCCAAAGCATGAGATATGATATGATTGACTATATGATGATTAAATGTGCTTATATATATGATATACTCTATATAAAGTATTACATTAAACTATGCCCGATCTTGGGGGGACAAGAGCCCGGGTAATCGACGTGGGGGTTTGTAATCATCAACCATGTGAGGTGTTTGGACTTCGCCACCTTGGTGATAAGGTGTGATTATCATCAACCATGTGAGGGGTTTTTACTACACCACCGGGATGATGGGGTGAAACCATCATCAACCAACCAAGGGGTTTGTACCTTGGAAGTCTAGCTTGGTATCCTCTACACATATGATATCCTATATGAGCATGAGCTACTTAAGCATGATTTACTTATGCATTGATCATACATGTCATATTGCTATATTATGCTTATTGCCTATTGTTATGCATTTTGTTTATGATGTCTAATTCTTGTTGCATTGCATCTTCATACATAGTACATTCGAACGTACTAATGCAACTCTTACCTACATGATATCACCATGTATAAACTGTGGCCAAGTTGATCATCCTCCTCCTCCACGTGGCTAGTTCAATACTACTCAAGCTAGTTGGTGAGTCCTTCACTTCAGGGACCTTAGTCTATGTTGCTCTTATTATGTATTAGGACATTCTTCTATATTGTTTATCTTGACTATGAGGATGAGCCCAATTGCTTTGTCTCGGGCCCCGCTCTTATCTATGTACTAGAGGTGTTTTTTGGACATGTTATGTATCTATGATATGTGCTTTGACTCCTTGTCTCTTGATTATGATGTTATGCAAGTTTTCTCCTTATCCCATTTGCCCTTATTTGTGTCTTTTACATATGTCTGTGAATAATGATGTGTAATGATAAGTTAAGAGGCTTGTTTGGGGTACCTTCAGGTTCCTCATTCATCGTGTCACATCTAGGCCCCAGGCTTGGGTCGTGACACTCCTGAAGGCTTTCAAGTAAAGGGTGCAAGCTAGGTTTCAAATCTTCCATCTCCGAATCAAGTTTCCTCTTTCATAATCACTAAGGTATGTGGGTTTGATTATGGGAACCTTCCTTCCCACAAGTCCAACCAATCTCATTCTCAAACTAAATGGATTTATGGATTACTCCATGGGTATTTATGAACTCTTACTTATGGTGATATCATTATGCATTATACATATGCTTTCTAATTGGGTTCTTCAAGTAATGATTTTATTATGTTAAAAATATTGTTGGGGTTTGATATTGTGATGAATTTTGTGATATTAAAGTCATGTACTTTATGATGCTATGAAAAGCTATGGAAGACCTTATGGGTTTTAGTTGGGTTTCATGATACCCAAAATAGGGGTTTTACTATAATAATGGTGGGTTGATTTGAATAACTTTAAATGAATTGATTTACTTCTCTCTTGTTTCATACTGTTTAATCGCATTATTTTAAGTACATAGATAAACCCACCATGTTTGACTAAATTTACTTGACAAGGATTCTTATGTTAATGAAAGATTATTGCATGAATTTCAAAACACGCATGCTATGACAAACGATGGGCTCCTAAGTTAAACTCATGAAAGTTTCTATGATTTACAACTAAAATGTTGCGCCCTTACGCTATATATTCTACACTCATGTGAGTAAATCATGTCTACATGAAGGGCTCACACATGAATAACTATTTTACCCTCATGTACTAACCTACTAGTCACTAGAAAGAGTCATGTATGTTCCAATCTCTAGCCTCATGTGTAATGCAATGCCTATTAAAAGGGGTCATGCTATGCTATGTTTTAACCCTCTAGTACAAGGTATATACCACATGTAGGGGTCATGTATTTGAATTAGCTAGTCATGCCAAGTTATCATGTTCTATAAGTTATGCAAGTTATGATTACTTCAAGTATTCCGTGGGATTAGACCTAGCACCAAAAGAGGCTTAAGGTGGGGGCTCGATCCAAGGGGTCCTTATATAATGTCTTGGTCTCTTAATTATGTGCAACCATAGGTTTATATTATTTCCCTAAATGGGCTTTTACTAGTGGATCTAACTAGGTCACATTACCCACTATGTGGGGTTATGCATGGTTTACCTTGGCAAGTTGACCACTCCTTCATTCGGTGTAGAGTGAACATCGGGATTCAAGTAGTAGCTTTCTTGGTCTTATATGTTTGTTAGGGTCTCCTCCCACATATGTATGATATATTATGCAAGTTTGACTATCTTCATACATGTTATCAAATAAGCATTAATTGAACAAGTTATATTGAGCTTATGTCTATTGATTATGATTAAGCATCTTGATTATTATGGCTTATGTTCCTTGTTGCATTGCACCTCACATACATAGTACATTCCAAGTACTAATGCATATTTTTTGCCTACATGATCTAATCATGTAGGGACTAGAGCTCCCCTCTTCCTCTGTGTGGTTAACCAGTATCCATAGAAGACTACTATTGGTGAGTCCTTCATTTCGGGGACAACATCCACTTTACTTTAATGCTTTGGTAAGACATACCTATTTTAGACTATTTTTTATCTTTTGAGAGTGAGCCTGGGAGATGTATTGGTCCCCGTTTCACATATTAGAGATGTTGTTGGATATAGAAGTTTATATATCGAGCTTGACTCCTATTATCATTACGCAATTGTCAAGACTTCCCTTAGTCCCTTTTCCCTTTTGTGCTTGTTGTATGCTCATGGACGTGATGAAACTCCCAAAAGTCCCTAAATGCCTCTATAGCGTGAATCATACTTACATGTCCCTTAGACTTATTTGCTATGTGGTTCATGCAAATCCTCTCCCCCATATTACCCCCACAGCGTGAGTCCAAAGCCCTGCTTCCCTTAGATGTTATGTGTTATGTTCTCATCTCTCATTTATGTTTCTTCTAAAGCTAAGGATGTGTTATGCATGCTTCAGAGGCTTGTTTGGAGATCCCCCTCGGGTTCCTGTTTGTCATGTCACATCTAGGCCCTAAGCTTGGGTCGTGACAGACAGCCTTGAATAGCAGCAACCGTGTATGCCTACATGCAGCCCTCTAACTCTGTGATAGCCTGGCGGACCCAAAACCTAACTTGTTGAACTGACTAAGTCAATTGCGATTCAACATGTGACAATCTCTGTGTCATGGATAGGATAGATATTATAGATACGTAAACCAAGTCTACAGGTGCGGTCTGTGATGTAGTGGCCAGAATAGTAGTAGTAGGCCCCCTCTCCTCTTCTACCTCAGTCTGTGGGGGCCTCCACTCTGTTGCAACAATAGTGGTGGTGGTGGTAGGTGCAACCTCAGGCAGTGGCACCGGGCTAACTCTCCAACATGGGAGCTAACTGGTACAGTACTCGCCAGAGTGCCATGGGTTATTCTCACCCTTGATCAAGCTAGCATCCAAAGTATGTTGGACCTCGATCAACAAGTCCAGCTGGTGTAGCCTTTCCAACCCCGACTCTAGACAATGTCTGTATAGCAAGCATGGGAAGGGGACAGAGGTAGACCTTTTCAAGGCTGCCTCGTGGATCTTCTCAGCAATGAGAAGGGCCCAATGTATCTCATAGCCAGTTATGATGTTGCAAACTAGCACTACATGCTCCGGCATCAAGGTATTATCTGGAAGTGTTAGCCGGAGGTGTGATCTAACAATTGCCCAGTAAAATTTGGTGGGGAAACTAACATAAGCCTTCACGATAGAATCTGAGTGGGTGGCTATCCATGTAGGCTTCGGAATGATGTCACCTAGGGTACATAAAACGAACCCAAAAAAGTGCTTGAAAAGGTGTCTCAAAATGCCCAGAATTTTAAAATCCATATATCCTAAAATTCGTGTGCGATATCGAACTTCCGACCTGATATTCTTATTCATGGGGTCAAAGTTAGGGGGAGAAGGGTTTAACCCCGACTTCAGAGCAATCGAATCACAATTTCAATTTTCAAAAATTTTGATTTTCGAACTGATCTACGACAGTGCTGCGACGTGCAGCTATCATAGACCAGACACGAACCTGTGTATTATTTTGCTAGTGATTTTATCTCGGTCCAAGGCTTTTGGGTCTTAGACCTAACTATTCCCAAACGTGTTTTTACCTATACCTACCCTTATTTCACCCTCCTATCATGCTAAACATTACCCAATACTCACTCAAACACTTGGCCATATTTTCACTCCCATATTCAAGTCCCAAACCCTCATCCTAAGCTAAGGTTTTTCTTCAAGCTTATTCTTCAAACTTCAAGTCTCTATCTCCAATCTTCAACAAGATCATCTATAAGCTAAGGTATGTGGGTTTCAACTATTGGGTTCTTTCACCCATAGTACCCTAATCTCCTTTCTACTCAATTTTCATGATTTAAATTGACTTTTTCAAATAGGTTTACTATTATGAACATGTCTATGAACTATGTTAAAGCTATGTAAAGTTGTGACCATTTTGCTATGTTTTGAGCTATAAATCTTGGATCTATTGTAAGATTTTGTCACGACCCGTTCCAGGGACCGTGACTGGTGCCGATAAGACACCCAAACGGCATCAAACTGGGTTTCTAACCTTGTAGGCTACAGATTTTTGTCAAAATTTTGGCAGAGTTTCCTCTATTTTACTGATTAACCCCACCTGCAAATTAAAGGCCAACAGCTTCCCAGACAACAAAACAAGAGTACATAATATAAATGCGGGCCAACAAGGTCACCGCTGCGGTCCTGCCGCCTAACGT